>UESW01005080.1:407181-519548 GCA_900491605.1 Calamus simplicifolius | reverse complement strand
TAGGCTAAGTGGGAGTTTGTTGGGAATTGTATCCTAAAGCCAATCATTTGATGATTGTGCTATGTAAATTGTATATAAATTGATATATTAATAAAAGTTATTTGGCAGTTTATTCATTACAAGAACATCTTCTTAATACTCCTGAAAGTAATGAAGCCCTTAGGATCTTCCTCACGATAAAGGAGGATTTATCTTAGAAGGTCCTTAAAAGAGTTCGCGACCAAATGATATACTATGACAGGGCCATAGTACTATCAATTATAGGACGTTGTATATCATATTTGTTGGTTATCCTCTTAACCAAGGAGTGTAGAGACACTGGTATGACATACAGGTGAAAGTGTAGGAGTACATTTCACCGAACGTGACTCATTTCCGGATACTCTGCTGTCAAGAGTTAATCCGAGAAGATATAGGTATAAGTATCCTTCAGACCTGAAGATCACAACCAGTGGCTTACAGCAACTCATTGTACTTAGGTGCCGGACCACCTGGATTTCTAATCCAGCTACGAAAGGTTACTGGGTGCAGTCAAGTACTTGTGGTAGTCAGTTGTGGATCAAGATGGAATTTGACCTATCCCATTAAAAGGAGAAATGCTTGTGTTTCAATTTAGCAAGACCTTGGCCAAGGCACTTCATGTGAAAGTCACATGATCACTAAAGTTGAAATCACTTTATGGATTTGCTATTTAGAGTTGACAGGCTCTTAAGCCATCCTTAGCATTTGTGGTCAAGAGGATGAATTATACGGTAACTGTTTCTTAGGGTTCTTGGAGTTTGCTCGGCAACTCTTCGACCTATCCGGACGTCGGGTTCCATTGCTAGATGGGCACATCGATTAGTATAGAAAGTTGTTTCTATGCTACCGGCTTAGGTTCGAACCTAGAGAGTCACACGCATAGAAGTTTCCTAGGATGATCTATTTGCTGATCAACGATTGAGAATCGTATATGATTTAATTAATCAATTTGATTGATTGAATTATCTCAATTGGGTTAAGTACAATTGAATAAGATTCAATTTGGTTTAAGTCTATTAGAAGGACAAGTCAATTTCAAATATTGATTTGAAATTAGACTTGATTTGAATTTAAATAGATTCAGGACTAGCCAAATTTGATTTGGGCTTGGACCATGATCTATGTGGGTTAAGTCAAATAAATTCAGATCAGAACCCAAACCTCTCGAATATGGATCTCATGATGAGATGGCTAAAATCTCATCTCATGAGATAGAATTTAATGCATGACATTTATTTACCGAACGTCGGATTTATCCCTCGTCTCTTTGGTTTTCTCCGAACGACGGAACTAAACCAAACGCCGCGACTCCTTGGTTTTCTCCGAACATCGGAATTAAACCAAGCGCCGCGCCTTCGGCGTCTCTTCGCTTTTGCCAAACGACGGATTCTTAAATGTCAGAATTAAATGTCAAGGCTAAATCTAGACTATAAATAGAGGGCATTCCCTCACCAGAGAACACAGAACAAAAATAGAACAACAATACACGATTTGTCATGGATTGTAATTCTAAATTGTCGTGGATTGTAATTCTAAAATGTTAGAATAGAAAATCCTGGTGATTCTGGTGTTAGCGGAAGCCTGGTGGATCTTGGAGGAAGATTCAAGTGAGAGGATTCAAGATCAGCAAAGCTATTTTTCCACGAGCTAGCACTCCCGGAAATCTGATCATTCAGGGCTTCGCGTGGACGATACTAGAGGCCGGACGATTGAACGGCTGCAGAGCAATAAGGATTTACCTACTGTTCTTAAGGTAAGTGATTTGATCCCTAGATCTTAAGGCAGGCTTCAAGATAATAGTGTGACTAGTCATCTTGAAGATCAAGATATGATCTTGATATTTTTATATGCATATTTTAGATCAAACGACCCTGAATATATAGGCAAAGATATGATCTTGATGCATATTAGATAGATTAATATGTAATCTTTTAATTTCCGCAATGATAATAGTTATCAATTTTAAAAAATATGCATGCCTCGAAGACTATTTCTCCCTACAAAGCTCGGTGGAAGCTAAGCTATAGGTAACTCGGGGAGAGTCGAGCTACGGAAAGCTCGGGGAGCCGAGTTATAGGTAGCTCGGGGAAGCCGAGCTATAGGTAGCTCGGGGAGAGTCGAGCTACGGGAAGCTCGGGGGAGCCGAGCTATAGGTAGCTCGGGGAAGCGAGCTATAGGTAGCTCGGGTAGAGCCGAGCTACGGAGCTCGGGGAAGCCGAGCTATAGGTAGCTCGGGGAGCCGGGGAAGCTGAGCTTCGGGAGGCTCGGGGAAGCCGAGCTGCGGGAAGCTCGGGGAAAGCGAGCTACGGAAAGCTCGGGGAAAGTCGATTACGGGAAGCTCGGAGGAAGCTGAGCTATAGGTTGCTCGACCTGTTGGACCACATTAGTTAGCTCGTTCCTCGGGGGCATATTGTAGGGGCGGGGGGATGGGGCTGATCTTAGCCCCTTCGCACGGTTATCAACGTAATGATGATTCTACCCCTCAACACATGCCCCCACTCCCTAGTTCGAAGCGTAGGTTCGGGCGTAGGGAGTATAGACCTAGGTGGCGATCCGAATGGGGGGATGCGTATTTGACAGCCTGCACAATGATGCTCTAATTAATGCGTGGGGCTGTCTTGCCTTTTCGAGGTGGATCCGTCATTCCTTAGGGGCGAAGGTAATGGCTGGGGAAGCACCGCGTGGGAAATCTTGATTTTCATGATGCCCGTAGTGGCAGTTCCGGACGCCTAGGTTGAGATGCCTCACCCTCACCCTGAGGCGGTTTCAATCGGAAAAATGGAGTCATGGTGGCGCTATCCCTATTTATAGTGCCCTTTTCGCTTTCCCTTAGAGAACTTTGTCTTTCCATTTTTGTTGCGATCTTGCTCAGCATCTCTTGCGATTGAAGATATGGTGAGCCCAAGTGACCAGGCTTCGGAGGTGACCTTGGCGGATTTGGAACGGATGCGCCGCTTGTACAAGATCCCCAGGATGTCGTCTTGTTGCTTCCGACGGCTGAGGATAGGGTGACATCCGGATTAGGGGATGGGCGTTCTGCTATGAGGAAAGTTTGAGGGCAGGCCTCCGGTTCCCTCTTCATCCGTTGGTGGGGAGGTGATGAAGTTCTACAATATATGCTTCACCATGGTGGCTCCCAACAGTTGGCGCAACCTCATCGGGTTTATCTCGTTGTGCAAACGCCTCGGAGTGACTGCGACCCTTTCGATATTCAGGGTGTGTTTCAATCTGGTCTCCGGAGGGCCTCAGAATGGCCTTACATCGGTCCCCGAGATCCTTCAAGATGATATCGGATAACCCATCGTTGATAAAGGAGTGGAAGTCGCGGTTCTTCATAGTCGAGGGGAATATTGGTTTGGACTTCCCTCGGGTATGGGGCAGTACGTGAAGGATCCAGAAGCGCACCAGAGTTAACCGAGTCGGAGAAAAGGGATCTGATCGTGCTGTGCAGTAGTCGGGCGCTCCCAGCCAGCGTTCTCCTATCGGAGGACGCTCTCTTTGCGGCCGGATTGAGCCCCGTCGATCCCCGTGGTGAGTATTACTCCGTGGTTGATAGTTTAGCTGGCTCCATCTTTGATCTCTGTGCGAACTAACGGGAATCATGTTGCCCCTACAGCTGAAAGGTCGGCGCTCGCGGATCAGATGAGGGAGGAGCTGGGAAAGCGCCGCAGGAGATCTGCTCCAGCAGCAAGCATCGGTCCAAGAAGAGGTCTCGCCCTTCTGGCTCCCGCTCTAGGGGGATCGGGGGAGACGGTGATGACCGGCGCTCCTCGTCGCGGGCCGAAAGTACTGAAGTTCCGGCGCGCACGATCTTTCGGCACCGGAGGAGGGTCTGTCCGGGGGCAAGACCGGGAAGTTGCGGGGTTTCGAGGAGGCTGCTGAGGTTTCCTCCCCTCCCGTTGTTTTTTTGTCTGACGATGGCGAAGGAGAAATGCCGGTTGGCTTGGGGGCCCCCGTGGGCGAGGCGGTTCGGCCTCCCTCATTGGAGGCCAGTGGCTCGGCGAGGTTACAGGCAGAGGTGGGAGCGACCTCCGCTTCCATCGAGGCGGGGAAGAGGTTGCGGCTGCTGAGGTTCGGCCTGGGTTACTGGCAGGAGAGCCAGCAGGCGACGAGGAGATGGCCAACCTGCCGAACCAACGATCGAAATTTGCGGGGGCTTTCTGGCGAAGGGCCTTCCGCCGAGGCACAGGAGGCTCCGGGGGAGCCGAAGTTCCTGAAGAGTCTGTTGTGGGCAGGGGGATTTCTGAGGAGATAGAAGCAGAAGAAAAGGAGGAAGGAGAAGGAGGGGAGCCGGCGAGCGAAGGGGATGCTCCGGTTGGGGCTCTCCTCGCCGGAGTCAAAATGCCCGAAGCTTCTCAAGCGAGGGCCCTGGTGGCGGAAGCTGGCCTATCGAGGAGCTCATGGGTCGCGGGTGTCCAGGCTGGCTCCCTGGGCAGACTTCCACTCACGCGACCCGGAAGTGAGCGCCAGGTTCTCCGCTCTGATGCAGTCCGCGTTCCAAAGGGGGGAGAGTTCCTCAACAGGAGGGGGTCATTCGGAGGACCTTGTTGAGATAGCCTTCCGTCGCACCGGGGTGCCGAGTGAGGCTTTTCTTCTCCCGAGATTGACGATCTTGCTCTCACAAGGATCGCCACAGACTACGCGTCTCGGGTAGGTTGTCGCACCGAAGTTGGGTCTTTAGTCGGTTAGTTCGACTATGTTTTTATGCGTGTAATCCTTTTTTGCAGAATGCCCTGATCATGAGGGCACTGAAATGGCGCTTGCATCTGGCTGTTGGAGCTTGGGCTCGGGCCCGCTAGAGGCCGATCACTTCAAGGAGGGGGATTCCACTGACAAACTCTCTCGAGCCCTGGTGGTCCTCCAGAGGGAGCTCGGGGAGGCTCGCAGGATTCTTAGAGGGAAAGAGCCCCTCGACTCGCAGTAGGTTGGTGAACTCCAGAGGAGCTTGGGGAGACTCACAGGATTCTCGCAGTTGAGAGGGAAAGAGCCTCTCAACTCACCATACAGATTGGTGAGCTCCAAGGCTTCCGTGAGCAATCCGAGAAGGCTAGTCTGGAGCTTTCTCAGGCCAGGGTGGAGCACGAGAGCAAGGTCAAATCCATGCAACTGTTCTTTGATAAGAGGTGGGATCAGCTGAAAGCCAGCCATGCCGAAGATAGGGTCAGCTGGAGCAAAAGGCTCGAGGAGGAAGAGCATAAGTGCCGGCGGCAGCAGGACCACCTCACCCGCCTAAACAAAGAGCTCGCCGATACAAAGGATCGGCTAAAGTGGTCGGATGAGCGAGCTGCTCGACTTTCTGATGAGCTCGACTACGCTCATCAAGAGACGGGGACGCTCAGTCCCGGGTGGACGAGCTAGAAGAAGCCTTCAAACCCAATCGGCCAAGTCTAGGGCTCTCAATAGGGTCCACACGCTGGAGGGCGAGCTAGCCCGGCGGGAGAGGTAGGGCACCATTTGTTTTATCCATCTTGGTCTTTCGGCTTCCGCTTTACTTGGCTTTTTCTGTAGTTGAACAGGGCGAGCCAGGAGTTTCAGGGGCGGTTGGCGGCATTCGGAGAGGATGCGGCCTCGAGGCACCGAAGGATCTCCGAATTGGAGAAGCAATTAGCCGAGGCCAACGCGGGGCCTCTTCGGTGGAGGAGTACAAGAAATCCACCGAATTTGCCGACGAACGCAGGGCGGCCTGTGCCGATGCATTTCAGCTTGGCGAAGATGAGGCGCGGGCTAAGGTTGCCCAGGCTTATCCTGACCTGGACCTGTCTTGCCTGGAAGCCGAGCATTATGAAGCGTACACCCCGGGGGTCGAGGAGGACGAGTATGAAGAAATATCCGATGTCGACCTTGAAGCTATTCTGGGAGTCGATGCAGCTACCGAGGTATCCCGGCGTGACACCTTCGAGAAGGGGGGGCCAAGTGACCCCTGCTGGCGCTGCCACAGGAGATGCTGGGATTGATCCCAAGTCCTGACCCTTTGGGGGGCTATATGTACTTTTTCTTTCTTTTATTTTTAGTTCGACTGGAAATCAATAAATGGATCAGCCATTTTTCATTTGCTTGTCTTCCCTGGGTGGTTTCCTGTCTCGAATTTTGAAGGAACATTAGTAGAGGCCAAGGCATAGGGATTGCCCCGACGGAAGGGTTGAGCGACAACACAGCCCGGCATAAAAGGAGGTTAGAGACGATTCAATTCGGCTTAGGCCGAATGACGTGGTGGTTCGACCAAGTCCGAAGAATGAGATAGTTCGGCTGGGGCCAGGGACGGAGTAACTCGGCTAGGGCCGAGGGACAAAGTAGCTCGGCTAGGGCCGAGGTAGTCCGTCTTATCAGTGACCAAACCGAGGCGCCCTCAACGAAAAAGGGGGGATTCGCCCCTGAACTGGGGGTTTGCTGAATCGTCGCCTCATCCCCTTATTCTTTTTGGTGAAAAGAGGGTTTCGCCTTCACATCTATTTATTACCCCTACCAGTGCTTCATCTTTTCCAAGGCGGGTCGATTTCGTTTCACCGAAGTAGGTGGTACGGCTCTGTGGCCAGCAAAAGGTCGCCTGGCAATTTCCGATGAGCCTTTATTGTGTCGACCTTTTCCAATGTAGGTTGCTTTGGCATGCGGTGTTAGTGCTCATTTGCCATTGAGGATGTCGTTTTCAGGACGATCCCGGATCTGCCAGTATCTGCAAGGTCGGGGACGGTTTTATGCATTTAAGGCTCGTGATCCGGGGTCAGAAGTAATCTTTTGGCATGCGTCATGGTTCAGACGTGCCTGGTGCGCATTGGGGGCGCTATTTTTATTTCAGGAGGCCATGTGGTGGCGTAGGCTTGGCGTTTCAAGTCTCGGGCTTTCTGATAGCTGTTCCCGGCTCGCCTCTGCCTATAAAAAGAGGGAAGAGGGCTGTGTTGGGCCATCCCGAAACTTTCTTTCCTGTGAACTGTGAAGATACTCATGATGCCTGTCTCCAAGGTTTAGAGTGGGAGAACCGAGCTTGTCTCCTGGAAGTCGCCGCTATCCTCCGGACAGCTGGGGACAAAGGAGCTGCTGAGGGGTGGCTTGCCCTCAAGAAAGGAGCTTCGGAGATCGTATGGAGAGCGCACAAGAGGTCCGCAGAGATCATGGAGAGCGCACATATACGCTTCCGTGTGTCCTTTGTGGTTCCCCCTTGGGGACGTACGGAGGAAGTGTACGCGGGCTCCCCATGGCTCGCATGAATTTCTCCTCCTCCCTGGTTTGGATTCCTGGGCTTGCCGATGGGGAATCTTTCGCCACGTGGGGAGGGGGTGATGGTGTGTCCCTGGGTACCTTGCCTTTGAGTTTGGGCAAGGTGGAGCGGTACACACCGATTTGGGGGAGCGCTCTGGTGCCAGGGTCTGCAGCTTCCTTCCTACTCGTCGGAGGGCCCCTCGGTTGGGTGGTTTGGGGTAATATCCCGTCCGCCCTTTCTGATTTCTCTGATATCTCGTCGGGACCCGAGATATCATTATTTACCGAAGCTGGTCGCAACGGTTGGGCCATGTCGTCCGCCCATTATCGGCTTGGACTGACTGGTTCGTGGTTTGTCTGATTTGGACGGACGCCGGAGCATCATAGTCGCCCGGAGCTGCTTTGGAGCAGTTTGCATGAGTTTTGTACCCATTTTTATTTCATGCATTTCAATGCACTTGTAATGCCTCTCAGGCGGTTGTAATCGGTTTCGATGGCAATGAAATAAAGAAAGTTTTGTTCTTTCTCTTGATTTCTGTCTCTTTTGTGCCAAGAGTTGTTGTTGTTGGCAATGAAATGAGGCGTAAGGATATCTCGTTCATCCTTTGGACGAGGATCCCGCGCTGTCCGACCTAGTCGGGGCTCGTAAGCTGCCCGAATTCAGACAAAATTTGGAGATTGTCCGCGGTGGAACATATTCCTTAACTTTGGCCGAAGCTCAGAGATTTATTACTCGACCTTGCTGAGGTTCGAGATTTATGGCTCGGCCCTGCCGAGGTTCGGAGATTTATGGCTCGGCCCTGCCTAGGTTTGGAGATTCTTGGCCCATTCCTCGGCCGCCGAGGTTCGGAGATTTGGAGCTTGGTGAGATGACTTAGTCACACCGCGAGTCACGATACCCGGTTCCTGTGAGACTCGGTGAGGAGTGCCAAGGCGGAATGGGCGGCGCAGGGGTACGCCCATCATTTATGATTTGGCTACTCCGAGGGGAGTGAATCATCGTCAGGCGCCGGCGCTCTTTCTTTTTTGCATTTTCCAAGGGGCGGCCGATTTAAGGCAGCTTGGAGGAGTATCGAGGGCATTTACTGCGCGAGGGCCCGGCAGATCGGAGGAAACCTGTCTTAAGAAGGAGGGGAGTTCCCGAGCAATTCGTCGACGTTTACCGATCTTCCTCGGGAGGGGACACGCCCCTCGGGTCCTGCTGTCGCCAGCTAAAGCGGCGACACGTGGCGAATTCCCATGGGTCGGTATTTATGATCGACTGATCGAGGTACTCGCCTGAGGAGTATAAATACGGGTGAGAGGGGTGCCAGCATTCACCGTCCTTTTGGTTAGCCTCTCAACAGCTCTCGACATGGCTTTTCAAGGTGGAGAGCAATCATCCAATGGATTAGGCAGCGATCAACGGTCATGGGGGCTCCGAGGGGAGTCGCCCCACCATCATGGTTGATGGCCTGGCCTGGCGTCAGCCTTCGCAAGCCACGAACGGCTTGAGAAGGCAGTCGAGGAGTACCTCGTCGTTTCCGAGGGAGACCGAGGCCCTACGCCGGGTCGTGGACCAGCAGAAGGAGGAGATAGCGTCCCTCCACCAACGAGTCGCCGAGCTGTCCCGGTTTGGAAGACCCGGCAGCACCTGGGGGAGACGTTAGGCCCCTGCGAGGGCACTTTCTTTCTTTCTGTATTTTTTCTCTTCTCTTTTGTATTTACTTTTCCAATCAATGAAAAAGGCCTTTTTTGACAACCTCTTGTTCTCCGAGATCATCGTTTAGCTCATAGAAAAAGAAAAACCACTCGTTTCTGGTTGAACTGTCGGGGGCCTGGGTGGCCCCATTGGTTTACGCGCTGAGTCATGATCTCATCTGTGGGGCGAGACAGGCATTTGGTTGGTAAGATTCCGGGGATTTAGCAGCAGGGGGAATTCCCTGTTTTCGTCTGGGGCCCGCGGGCGACCGTGTAGGGCCTGCAAGGCCTAAAGGCGCATACTTTGTGTCGGTCAGTGGTTTTGCACAGCGTGCATTTTTTCAAACCGGCCGAAGTTCTAGGGACTATTCGGAAGTCCTTCGGCTTTAATCAGGGTTTGCGTGCTTCGGTTTTTACGGGGCTTTATGCACTCCGGCTTTAGCCAGGGCTCTAGAATTCGTCACTAGGTCTAAGCGAGATTCGGAGACTCGTTGCTCAGCCCAGCCAAGATTCAGAATTATGGCTCGGCCCTGCCGAGGTTCGGAGATTAGTTGCTCGCCAGCCGAGGTTCGGAGAATTATTGCTCGGCCCAGCTGGGGTTCGAGAATTGTTGCTCGGCCCTGCGGGGTTCGAGAATTGTTGCTCGGCCCAGCCGAGGTTCGGAGAATTGTTGCTTGGCCCAGCCGAGGTTCAGAGAATAGTTGCTCGGCCCAGCCGAGGTTCGAAGAATAGTTGCTCGGCCCAGCCAAGGTTCGGAGAATTGCTTCTCGGCCCAGCCGAGGTTCGGAGAATGTTGCTCGGCCCAGCCGAGGTTCGTTGCTCGGCCGCCGAGGTTCGAAGAATTGTCCTGCTTGAACAGGTAACTCGGTCGTGCCGAGGATTGTAAGCAGCATCTGTTTCTTTTCACGATTTTTGGTGATATAATTGTGGTGATTTATGTCATGAATTATAAAACATTGTGCCGACAAAAATTTATGGGAGCGAGCCTGTAGAGGGCATACCCTACTGATAATACTTGCGGAGATTGTCCGAATTCCACGTCCGAGGATGAATCTTCCGCTTAGATCTTGCAGCTTGTAGGTCCCCGGTCCGACGATCTCCGCTACTTGGTAAGGGCCTTCCCAGTTTGGTGCCAGCTTTCCTTGCTCCAGCGGTTTGGAGACAGATGCTTTCCGGAGAACAGGTCGCCAGGCAAGAAAGCTTTCCCTTTGACTCTGGAGGCGTGGTAGTGGGCCACCTTTGCTGATAGGCAGCCACTCTGATCCGGGCTTCTCTCTATCTCCTCTATCAGGTCGAGGTTGGTGCGGAGCTGCTCATCGCTGGCTTCCTCCGAGTAGCTTTCCACCCGCAGAGAAGGGAGCCCTATCTCCACGGGGATATGGCCTCTGTGCCGAAGGCCATCCGGAATGGGGTTTCGCCTGTGGGTACTCTCGGGGTGGTGCGGTAGGCCCACAGGACATGGTGCAATTCATCCGCCCACCTGCCTCGGGCTCTGGAAAGTCGAGCTTTGATCCCTTGAAGCAGAGTTCGATTGGTTACTTCGGCCGCTCCGTTGGCTGTGGGTGCCCGACCGAGGTAAGGCGGTGGTGGATCCCGTGCTCCTCGCAGAACTGGCGAAACTTCGATTGTCGAATTGCCTGCCGTTGTCAGTGATGATAGTGTGTGGGAGGCCGAAACGGCAGATGACTTCCACACAAAGTCTTTGGCCCGTGCCTCGGTTATTTGTGCAACTGCCTCCGCCTCGACCCATTTAGTGAAGTAGTCGATGGCGACGAATAGAAATTTCTGCTGCCCCGTGGCGAGCGAAAACGGGCCGAGGATGTCCATCCCCCACTTGGCAAAGGGCCAAGCGGAGGAAATGGGGACCAGCTGGCGGAGGGGAGCCTCTGAATACTAGAGTGTCTTTGGCATGGGTCGCAAGCTCGGACAAGGTCGTCTGCATCCTTCTGCATGGTTGGCCAATAGTAGCCTTGACGCAGCACCTTGTGACATAGGGACCGGCTTCCCAGATGGTTGCCGCAAATCCCCTCATGCACTTCGCGAGGCATAATCTGCTTCAGACGGGCGAAGACATCTGAGCAATGGCATGGAGAAGGACGTTTGTAGAGTTGATCATCGATCAACACATAATGGGTGGCCTGCAGCTTTAGCCTTCTAGCTTCCCTTCGATCGGCCGGGAGCGACCCTTCTTTGAGGTACCTCAGGATGGGGTCGAACCATGATGGTTCGGCCTCAACTTGCATCACTCGGTCGGCTTCCGCGATACTGGGTCTCTCCAAGGTCTCCAGGTGGAACTTTTGTTCGGCGTCCATTGACTCCGTGGTTGCCAGCCGAGATAGCAGGTCGCACGGGCATTTTCAGATCTAGGAATCTGAATAATCTCAAACTCAAGAAAATGGGAGAGTAGGCTCCGCACCTCTTGGAGATATCGGATCATGTTTGGTTCCCGAGCCTCAAACTCCCCTCGTACGTGACCTGCCACCAGCTGGGAGTCGGTGAAGGCATTCAGTTTCTCCACCTTAAGGCTTGGGCGATCCGGAGACCGGCCAGCAGGGCTTCGTACTCAGCTTCGTTGTTGAGGCTGGGAAGGAGAAGCGGACACCATATCAAAAGTTGCCCCCTCCGGGCTGGTGAGGACCAAGCCCGCACCGAGCGATGAGCGTTGGATGACCCGTCGACATGGAGGAGCCACCGGGCACCAGATTTTGGTTTCTCGGGGAGTCGGGGGTGGAGCCGTCCTCTGGGATGGTACACTCGAGGAGGAATCGGCTAGCACCTGAGCTTTGATGGCCGGGCGAGGCTGAAAATGGATGTCATGCTCGCTCAGCTCGATGGCCCACTTAGTCATTCTCCCTGATGTCTCCGGACGGTGGACCACCGCCTTGATGGGTTGGTCAGTCAGGACTGTCACAGAATGCGCTTGGAAGTATGGCCGCAACTTCCGAACTGAGGTGATCAAGGCCAACACCATCTTCTCAATCCGGCTATACCTTGTCTCCGCATCACGGAGTAGCTTGCTGACATAATAAATTGGCTTCTGGACCTTGTTTTCTTCTGACCAGCACCGAGCAAACGACACCTTCCGAAACAGCCAGATACAGGAATAGTGTCTCGCCAGGATTTGGACTGCTGAGGAGTGGGGAGAGCCGAGGTACTTCTTGAGATCTTGGAATGATTTTTGACACTCAGGGGTCCACTGAAAGTTCTTAGCCGACCGGAGAGTTTTGAAGAAGGGGAGGCATCTTTCGGCTGAGCGCGCCACGAAGCGGTTGAGAGCCGCTATCCTCCCGGTTAGGCGCTGGACTTCTTTAATAGATGCCGGGGGCGCCATCTGTTGAAGAGCTTGGATCTTCTGGGGGTTAGCTTCGATACCCCGCTGGGAGACCATGAAGCCGAGGAATTTCCGGAGTTAACGCCGAAGGCGCACTTAGTCGGATTGAGCTTCATCTGATACTTGCGAGTGTTGCAAAGCTCTCCGAGAGGTCCTCGACGTGCTGCGATGCCTCTTTGCTCTTGACCAGCATGTCGTCGACGTATACTTCCATGTTCCGGCCGATTTGTTCTTTGAAGACTTTGTTGACCAGCCTTGGTAGGTGGCGCCTGCATTTTTAAGACCGAAAGGCATAACACGGTAACAGTAAGTACCTCGTCGTTATGAAGGCGGTCTTTTCCTCATCTTCGGGCCCATCCGGATCTGGTTGTAGCCGGAGTAGGCGTCCATGAACGTCAGCATTTGATGACCCGAGGTGGCATCCACAAGTTGATCAATCTGGGGGAGAGGGAAGCTGTCCTTCGGGCATGCTTTGTTGAGGTCGGTGAAGTCGATGCAGATCCGCCACTTGCCGTTCGACTTCTTCACCATGACAACATTTGATAGCCAGTTTGGGTAATTTACCTCCGGACGAAGTTTGCCTTGATGAGTTTATCGACCTCCTCTTCAATAGCCCTCTGCCGTTCTGGGGCAAAGCTCCTCTTCTTTTGCTTGACGGGCCGGTACATCTCGTCCACGTTAAGGCGGTGGACGAGAACTTCGGGGCTGATCCCTGGCATGTCAGAGGCGGACCAGGCGAAGACATCGGCGTTGCTTCGGAGGAATTCGATCAGCTCCGCCGAGGTTCGCCTTTTAGCAGCGACCCATCTTTATGGTTCGGTCGGACGAGCCTCGTCCAGCGGCACTTCCTCCAGTTCCTCGGCTGGTTCTCCCCGTTGCTCGGTGAAGTCCTCCGAGCGTCTAGCCCGTCAACCTCCGGCATTCTAGACTGAAGGCTGGTGACGAAGCACTGTCGAGCCATGGTTTGGCTTCCCTGGACAACTCCAACTCCCCGCCCGGTGGGAATTTCATAGACAGTGTGGGATGGAGACAACTGCTTTGAGGGACATCAGGCCGGGTCTCCCAAATATGGCATTGTAGGGCGACCTGAGCTTAGTTACTAGGAAGTCCGTGTGAACAGTGGCCACAAGGGGCCAGGTTCCTGCCCGAACCGTTAAGGTCACGACCCCTTCCGGGATGATGATCGCCTGGTGAACCCCATTAGGGTGGAGTCCACGGCTCGGAGGTTTTCCATGAGCAATCTCATCTTGGCAAACACATCAAGGTACAAAACGTTCACGGAACTTCCACTATCACAAGGATCCGGCTTACATCATAGTTATTCAAATTGAGGGATACAACCAGTGCGTCATCATGTGGGAACTGTATCCCTTGGAGATCCTCGTCGGAGAAGGAGAGCTCGCCCGTTCGTGCTCTCTTTGGTGCCGAGCCTTCATCATCATTTCTGGAGCTCGAGCCGCCGGCCTCTTCAATCATGTTAATATGGCCGATCACGGGCGGATTGGGAGAGGAGGAGGCTGCTGAGGCTCGGGCTGCGGTCACCTCCTTGCCCTGGCTCAGGCGCCCTCCTGAACTGGTTCAGCCGGCCTCGCTGGATCAGCCTCTCAATTTTATTTTTCAGCTGCCAGCATTCCTCAGTGTCGTGGCCGTGCTCCCGGTGGTAGCGGCAGTATTTGGTGGGGTCCCTCCGGGTTGGGTTCCCTCGGAGAGGAGCTGGCCGAGGGAGTTGGCACTCTATCTCATGAGAATTTGTGCCCTGGGTACAGTGAGCGGAGTGTACTAGTCGAATCGCCTGGGCAGGCTTCCGAAGCGATTTCTCGGCGACGGCGGGGGAGCTCTTTGGCGACGAGGCGGACTTGGCCGACGGACGAGTCGGTGCCTATCGGAACCTTTAGGTTCTTTCTTCTTTGCTAGCTCGGCGCGGGCAACTCTCTGTGACTCTTTGACCCTGGCGTATTTGTCTGCCAGGGCCATCATATCGGAGAGGTTTGGGGTAGCTGACTTCCATCGCCAGGTAGAAGTCGCACTCCTTCGAAACTCCCCCTGCTAAGGCGGACATAGCCACCTCATGATTAAGGTGGTCTACCCCTAGCATGGCCTTGCTGAAACGGCCAAGTTAATTTCTCAAGGACTCCCCCTCTCTCTGCTTAACTTCAGAGAGGGAGTCGGACCTTCATCGGTGACGACGGCTGCTGATGAACTGGCCAATAAAAAGATGGCTCAGCTCGTCGAATGAATCAACGGAACCTGGTTTCAAGGCGTTAAACCAGGTTCGGGCAGATCCTCTGAGGGTGGAAGGGAAGGCGCGGCAGAAGATCGCGTCGGATGCTCCGTGAAACATCATTATTGACCAAAGCTACTAAGATGATCATCCGGATTAGAAGAGCCGTGGTAGACTCGATGGCGGGTAGCTTGACATGGGAGGGAATCATTTCCTCCATGATCCCTTTGGAGAAAGGGATGCCCTGCTCCGTCTTGGGTTGAGGCGGATGGGCCTGCTTGGCGGCGTCTAGCTCCTGACGCATCTCCTAGATTTTTCGACGGATCTCCTCTTCGGATGTAAGAGGAGGAGCTGGGCGAGGAGAGTGCAGGGACGACATCGAATCATGGTGGGAGGACACTGGGGAGAGGGTCCGGGCCCGCCAAGATCTGGGGGGATCCCTGTTGTAGCCACCTCGTGGGACCGATTTGTCCCCTTTGGGTCGGTGTGGGGGGTCCGCGGCTCCAGGCGACCAGAAGAGGAGGTAGCCAGAGAGAAAGGAGCTACGGCCTCCTCAGAAAGGCGTGAAGCAGGGGCAGTTGCGAAGCGCTCCTGAACCAGATGGGTCAGGGCTTGGACCTGCTGGACCAGCGTGGCGAACTGGTCCTGGGTCACCGGGATGGCTGGCAGCGACGGGGTCTCGACTGGCGGTGGCTGTGGCATCGCGTTGCTTGTCAGATCAGGCCTTTGAGAGATGACTTGGTACTGGGCTTCAGAGCTTGCTCTTCTCCGATTAGACATTGGAGAGGTTCCACTCCAGATCGAGATCCTTTTCTCCTTCTTCAAGTTTTGATGGGACTTGAGGCCCTTCCTCTAGCGCCAATCTGTTGCCGCCGGGATCTGTCCTCCGACTCGGGCGCGGCCGATCTCCTGATCTGGGCTTCCTCCTGGGCGGACCTGCACAGAAGTCCTCACACAAGAGGCGTTGGGGGTGGCCCTCCGCGGAAGACCCTCCGACGCTCAAGTCAGGGGGATCGACGATCAACAGAAATGAGGAGAAGGATCTCGCTGGGGAGTCCCTCCAGGGGTGACTAATCGGGAGCTCTGGGGGAGCACCGACGAGCAGTGAGAGTGAGTGAGTGTGGGAGTAAGCCAGGGGCCGTGAGTGCGTACCTAAGAGAATCTGGGGATGTCCTATTTATAGGCAATCACCTGGATCTTGAGCGCCTTCTGGAAGGTTCAAAGGTTGTTAGGATACGGAAATGATTCGTATCAAGCCATTGTAAGGCCAGCGAGATCCGTATCTTGTTCGTTGAAGGATCGACGGTTGGGAGAGCTCTTTGATGGCCTGAGATCTGATAGATGCATAGGTCCCAGGCGGTTATTCTAGATCCTAGACCACTCCTTAGCATGATTCTTTGTTTGGGATTCTGTTACGATAGGCCTAGGCTCTCCCGCATTGGGTTCCATGGAGGGGGAAGTCGAGTCGTGATTGCTCGCGAAAGCCGAGCCTTGGAAACTCGGGGAGACCAAACTATGGAAGCTCAGAAAAGCCGAGCTATGGGAAGATCGTGGGAGCCGAACTTAGGTAGCTCGGGGAAGCCGAGCTATAAGTAGCTCGAAGAAGCCGAGCTATGGGAAGCTCAGAAGAGCCGAGCTATAGGAAGCTCGGTGGAAGCTGAGCTATAGGTAACTCAGGGAGAGTCGAGCTACGGGAAGCTCAGGGAAGCCGAGCTATAGGTAGCTCGGGGAAGCCGAGCTATAGGTAGCTCAGGGAGAGTCGAGTTATGGGAAGCTCGGGAAAGCCGAGCTATAGGTAGCTCGGGGAGCTCGGGGAAGCCAAGCTTCAGGAGGCTCGGGGAAGCCGAGCTATGGGAAGCTCAAAAGAGCCGAGCTATAGGAAGCTCGGTGGAAGCTGAGCTATAGGTAACTCGGGGAGAGTCGAGTTACGGGAAGCTCGGGGGAGCCGAGCTATAGGTAGCTCGGGGAAGCCGAGCTATAGGTAGCTCGGGGAGAGCCGAGCTACGAGAAGCTTGGCGAAGCCGAGCTATAGGTAGCTCGGGGAGAGTTGAGCTACGGGAAGCTCGGGGGAGCCGAGCTATAGGTAGCTCGGGGAGCTCGGGAAAGCTGAGCTTCGGGAGGCTCGGGGAAAGCCGAGCTACGGGAAGCTCGGGGAAAGTCGAGCTACGGGAAGCTCGGAGGAAGCTGAACTATGGGTTGCTCGACCTGCTGGACCACATTAGTTTAGCTCGTTCCTCGGGAGCATATTGTAGTAGGCGTGGGGATGGGGCTGATCTTAGCCCCTTCGCACAGTTATCAACGTAATGATGATTCTACCCCTCAACACTATATAATTGATTTGTTATTATTTGACTTAACAAGAAATTAAGGAAATTGTGAGGACAATATTAGTCTCTGTTTCATCAAAAAAATTGTCAACTTTTCCCTTTTTTCTTACACATCATCCTAACACAACCAAGAAAAAAAGGTTGATCCTTACTAGAAATAATAAAATTAATCCTAAACACAAAGTAGACATTAATTATCCTTGCTAAGCTTAGCAATTGTGGGGTCTCTCCATGGTGTTTGCTTTCCCCTTTTTATTTTTTTTCTTTGGTGGTGGGGTTGGTGGGAGTGTTGGTTACGGCACGCATGGTTTATAATATAAGGCGTAACGAGATGGATTGTCCATCTTCAGAGCCTAGAATGTTTATAGGCATAAACCCAAGCCTCATCATGACCTCCAATAAATTATCATTCAAGATTGGAACTCCAAGCAGCTCACGCATGATCGCAGACCACTTGCTAATTAAACTGATTGTTTTTTTTTTCTTAAATTTGGGACTGCCGGATGAAGCAGAGTTTCTTTTTTGTCTTGTGACTCTCTGGAAAGTCGGTCTGGAATCCAATCCAGATGCATGAAAATGGCATATACTCTCTACTCACAACTCATATGACATATGGTACTGCATTTCTAGTTAGAGATTGGCACTGGACCATATCTGGCATAGCATGGCTCAGGCTTATCGTGCCTTAAAATTACCGTACCGTGTCTGACATGGCCCATTAACAAATGGACCGTGCCAGGCACGGCACAGAAAAAAAAATTCAAAATTGGCACAGCCCGTGGCCCATTTCAAAATGGACCATGGGCCATGCCAGCATGGCCTGTGACGAGCCGTGCCCCATCAGGACCGTGTCCAGCACTGGGGGCCATGCCATAGCACGGCCGCCTGGTGCCTAGGCACCAGCCTAAGCGTTGGTGCCTGGGCACCAGGTGCCTAGGCACCAGTTGGGCAATTTCAGCCATTTTTAACGGCTATATAGCCGTTAAGGCTGTTGAGAGGGGTTTAGACCATTTTACCCTTTCCAACAGTCATATAATGGCTATATCAAAGGGTAGTTTTGAAAAAAAAAATTAGAAATTCTATAAATAGATGAACTCTCCCTCATTCTTACCACACCAAACCAACTCCTTATTACTACTATTTCTCTCTTCTAGCAAGTGCTCTAGTAGATTAGCAATTTAATTTTTAGGTTGCAAGTGTTCTTACAAGTGGCAAGTGCTCAAGCAAGTAGTCAAGTGCTACAAGGTCAATTCTTGTTGAGAGGCGAGAGCGCAAGAGGAAGCTCACAAATCTCGGCTCCACACCTCCACCTCTGATCTTTTCTCAATTCCTTTTTATGGGTTAGTTTTTATTTTTTTACATTTATTAATTAAAAATTTTAGATATGACATCTTTTAATGAAAGTAATTTTAACATGCACGCTTTTTCTGAGGGTGAGAAAACTAATCCCCAAGGACCCCAATCCCAATCCCAACTCCAACTTCCATCTAGAGCTAGTGTCAGTGAGTGTCAAACCTCTTCTCGTAAGAGGACTAGTAATGTTTAGATTGATTTCGATAGAATTATGGTTGATGGAGTCTCTAAAGCAAAATGTAAAAAATATGCAAAACTTTACAGTTGTTCTAGTACTGGGGGAACAGGGCATCTAAGAAGACATCAAGAGAGTCATAGGATGCATGATTCCAGTCAGCAAGGACTCCTTAATATACAAGAGGATCACTTGTAGGCAATTTGCATATAACCACAAAAATCAAAGAAAATTACCGGTAAGATGGATAGTTCAAGATGAATTATCTTTTAGTTTATCTGAATCTTATAATTTTGAAAGATATGTTCAATTAGGCTTACAACCTGCTTATAAAAGAACTAGTAGTCGTACCTTTAGAAGAGTGGCTATGATAAATTTTTAGCAATGAAACAAAGTTTAACGGAAAGCCTCTCAAATTTAAATGCTAGAATTTCTTTAACTTTTGATATTTGATCAGCTTATTATATTGATAATGATTGGCAATTAAATAAATGAATTATTGCTTTTTGTGCTTTTGATTTTTCATATTCAGGACAACAAATTTCAAATATTATTTATCAAACCGCATGCTCATATAATATTAATAATAAAATAATGATAATTACTTTTGATAATGCATCTTCTAATAATTCTTTTGTTGCATTATTAAACATCTCTTTGCATCCCATTTTAGATGGACAATTATTTCATATTAGATGTGCATGTCATATATTAAATCTTTCTGCTCAATCTGGCATGAACATAATTCAAGAGGTTATTTCAAAAATTAGAAATGTAGTTTCTTTTATTCATGCTTCAAGGTCAAGACTTCAAGAATTTAAACAATTATGTGTAAATCATGGTAAATATTTTAAAAAATTTAAACTTGATGTAATAACTCGTTGGAATAGTACCTATGCCATGATACATGATGCATATCCATATAAGAACTTATTAAGTGCTTATATTAATAGCATGGATTAGGATTTACATTGACTGAAGCTGATTGGAATCAAGGTAAAATTTTAGAAGATTTTTTGGTTACTTTTATGATGCTACAAATGTTCTTTCAGGTATTTATTATCCAACTTCTTGTTCATTTTACAAAAAGCATATGTAATTAGTGAAAAATTTAAAGAATATAGATATCATGAAGTTTTAATGCCTATTATACATAATATGAAACTAAATGGAATGAATATTGGAATAGGATATATCCATTGCATAACTTAGCTACTGTTTTTGATCCTAGAGTTAAATTAAATGGTGTAATTTTTTTAATTGATCAATATTGTGAAACATGAATCAAAATCCTGAACCTGCTAAAGATGAGGTAAACGACTTCTTAATGATATTTATTATTTATATAATGATAAAATTTGTGGATCTAGAATACCTGCTCAAAGCTCTGCTTCTTCTTCTAAATCCCATTCATCATCTATTTTTTCATTCATTAGAAGACACACATATGCTTCTTCATCTTTTTCATCTTTAAGTAATGAATTGGAATTTTATTTACGAAACGATCTTCATTCTGCATATGATGAAGATCAAATAGAAAGTCTAGATGTATTAGCTTGGTGGAAGAGTGTTAAAAATCAATATCCTGTTATGTCTGCCATTGCACGAGATATTTTAGCTGTGCCGATGTCCATAGTAACATTGGAATCTGCTTTCAGTGCAGGTCAACGTATTTTGGACGAAAAGAGAAGTAGGATGACTGGCGAGACAGTTGAGATGCTTATCTGCTTCAAAGACTGGTTGGATGTTGAGGCGAGGCTTCAAGATAAAGGTGGACATGACTTAACCAGCGAAGATGACGATGACACAAATACTACTGATAACTGATGAGTGATGAGTGAGTCATTTCTACTTTTATAATTGTATATTTTTTTTTTAAATTGTTAAAAATTTAAAGTAAGTCATCTTTATTTTTTTCTTTCTATTTTTTTTCCTTGCTTATTGTATTATGTTTTGGAGGTCAGGCCTAGCCCCCCTCCCTTCTGTACCATTTTGATTTTAAATTAATAAACTGGTAGGGGTCTATGCCAAACCCCCACCTATAAGGTGGCTTTATATTAATAAAATTTTTTTATTCCTAATAATTTTTTAATTTATCAAAAAAATATTTTTTTATAAATTTTTTTATTTGAGCCGTACACGGGCCAGGCCCTAGGTGGGCCATACCAAGCATGGCCCACCTGGGCCAGCACTGCTCAGGCCCACCTGGGCCATGCCAGGTGGGTCATGCCGGCCCAGGCCCGTCATGGGCCGTGCCGTGCTGGGCCAACAAAATTTTTTTTTGCGCCCGGCATGACACGGTTCACTGGGCCATGCCGGCACGACACGGTTCACTGGGCCATGCCGGCACGGCCCGATACTATAGCAGTATGGGGCCATGCCTGGCACAGCCCATGTGGCCCTGGGCCGTGCCATGCCATGGGCGGCATGGCCCAGTGCCTACCTCTATTTCTAGTGATGGATAACTTTCTATTATTGGTGTTGATATGTGTTATAATTTGGACCATTTGCTCATAACGTAAGAAGTTGTATCTTTTAAAAGTTGAAGCATGCATACGAAGTTAGGAATCAAGGAATTGGACCCAACTAAACCACTCCAAGTCCAAGAATCTTTGTGCAATTTATTGATGATGGATGGTAGATGGTGGCTACCTAATTGATAAGACTGAGGCTAGAGTTATACTCTATATCCTTAAGATAATTTCATCCCACAATGGTGCTTACGGTCAGTATGACGATTGTTTCCCAGGATACAATAGTCTCCTTTTGATGAAAGCAGCACTACAATTCATCAAAAATTTCGATCCAAGAATGATACTCTCTTTTTAATGCACTATTGCTATACTACCCTAAGGAAAGTATGCAAATGCCTAAGAGAGGAAGAACTAAAATTGATTTGGATTGAACTCAATTCGGAATGAATCAAATGCAAGGGTTTAGGGTCCTATTTATAGGTTTTAGGTGCCCTTTGGAAGCATTCCTTTGGAATTGATCTGTACCGTTAGATCTAATCGGATCCAATCAACGGTCAGATCAATAAGCCCCTTTACATGATGTGATAAGCTGATCCATGGCCGTGATCTGAAGATCAGCCAGTCAGATAAGCCAAACCATATTCCGATATGCCTTTTCATCATCATGATCTGATGATCACGTTATCAGATAGGCAGTTGCACAACTTTGATACGCCGTTTCAAGTTGACTTATCACAACAGCCTGATCGGAGCGATGCCTTATCTCCAACCGTACGATCGAATGGGTGCCTTATCACCAACCACAGGATCGGACGAGCGCCTTATCACCAACGGTCATGTTGACTGATCAACCAATGGGTGTCAGTCGTTGGATCGCGATCGCGATCGTAATTTGATCACCGCATCTCGACCCTTCATCCGATCGATCAACGATCAGTTCTGATCCTAATCCGATGATCAACAATCAATTGATCTCAGCCCCTTATCTTAATCTAATCAGTCTCCATCATCGGATCCTCATGATCTAGGAAAAATTTAATTGCGATTTGATCACCGTATCTCGACCCTTCATCTGATCAATCAACGATCAGTTCTGATCCTGATCCGATGATCAACGATCAATTGATCTCAGCCCCTTATCTTAATCCGACTAGTCTCCACCGTCGGATCCTCATGATCTAAGAAAAATTTAAAGCCCTTCAAGCTCCTCGCGATGCGAAGTGCAAAGTGCAAAGTGCGCCTATAAAGCGCCATTCGCACACGCGAGTGCGCCCTCAAGCTCTCCACTTATGGTGAGCCTAAGGAACTTAAGCTTCAAAGAAGAGGTTTCCATATACATGAACCTTCCTTTCTTATTTTTTTCAATGTGGGACTAAATGTCCTCACAATTTCTCATTCACACACTAAAGGAAGGTAATGGGCTTTCAAGGCCCATTATGGTATTCAGGCCTATTAGCCTATTTACCCAACAATCTCCCACATGAATGAAAATTGGACTTAGATCAAAGATCATCAAAGATCAGCAAAGGCAAACCCCCACATAAAAGGATTTTAATGTAATGAATATGCAGACACTAAAGAGAGTATAATGGGATGAAGTTGTATCGGGATAGGTAGCTTGTGGCTTTGAACCTTCCTTAGTGAGTTGTTATCGAGTTTACTTGCTAAAAAATGAACATGATGTCTTGAACTTTTCAGCATTTTATGTAAACTAAGACAATAACAATCACACAACTTCTTTTCGAGCAATCTTTTGGTTCTCATGGTTGTGTTCATTTTGGCCCCGCATATCTTCTGGTCTCATGAGTACTTCAGAGAATTAAACCTTAAAATTCTAATAGAATTGGCTCAGTTCACACTCACATAAGTGATTCTTATTAGAGTATCCTGCCATATTCCACATGAATATTCATGTCATAAGAATCATTAAAAGCAATGCTTATCCTAGTACCTTTAGCAGGTAGCACCAATTATCATAGGAATGAATAGGATTGGACATCCTTAGTGCTTTCAAGTCTCTTCATAATTTAGTTGTCCCTTTTGAACCTAGATCTTGGGATCTCCAGTCAGCTAGGTTGGGTATCCACTATGAAAATTTTTCAGTTATAGGTTTTAAACCCATTCCCCTCGATAAACAGTTTACTTGATCTCTTGGTAACCCCTTTATTATTGGATCCACTAGGTTTTTCTTTGACTGAATATAGTCAATAGAAATTACATCAATTTCAAGTAACTGCTTAATGGTATTATGTCTGCAACGTATATGTCTAGACTTACCATTATACATCTTATTCTGTGCTTTACAAATTGCCGATTGACTATCACAATATATGTATTGCAGATACAGGCTTTGGCCAACATGGAATATCTTCTAGAAGGTTTCGAAGCCATTCTGCTTCTTTAGCAGTCTTTTCTAAAGCAATAAACTCAGATTCCATAGTGGATCGAGCTATACATGTTTGCTTAGAAGATTTCCATGATACAACACCTCCTCCTAAGGTGAATACATATCCACTTGTAGATTTTGTATCTTCTGTGTTAGATATTCAATTTGCATTATTGTATCCTTCTAGTACAGCTGGATATCTTGAATAATGTAATCTATAACTTAGGGTATATCGTAGATATCTTAATATCCTTATTAGAGTTGTCCATTGATTTGGACCTGGTTACTTGTGAATCTGCTCAACTTATTTACAGCATATGCTATGTCAGGATGAGTGCAATTTATGACATACATTAAACTGCCAATTATTCATGAGTATTTCAATTGAGATATGGGTTCTCCAGTATACTTAGCCAAATGTAAATTAACATCTACAGATGTTTTCACTGGGCTAGTATCATACTTTTTAAACTTATTTAATATTTTCTCAATATAATAAGATTGGGATAATATTATTTCTTCAGATGTTCTAGTGATTCAAATCCCTAGTATAACATCTGCAACATCCATATTTTTCATGTCAAATGTTTGATCAACATTTTCTTTGTCAGTTTAATCATTTCAGTATTACTACCAATGATTAACAGGTAATCTACATATAAGCAGATTATCACATACCCTTCAGGCAGGGTTTTGGCATATATACATTTGTCACATTCATTTATTTTGAATCCATTTGATAACATTACATTATCAAATTTTATATGCCATTATTTAGGTGCTTGCTTTAATCCATATAAAGATTTAACAAGTCTACACACCTTCTTTTCTTATCCTGGAACAATAAATCCCTCAGGTTATTCCATGTATATTTCTTCATCTAATTCACCATTCAGAAAAGCAGTTTTAACATCCATTTGATGAATTTCAAGATTGTTAATGGCTGCATATTAGCATTCTTATAGATGTTATTCTACTTACTGGTGAATAGGTATCAAAGAAGTCTATACCTTCATTTTGTTTGAAGCCCTTAGCCACTAATCTGGCTTTATACTTGTCAATTGATCTTTATACTTGTCAATTGATTCATCAGCCTTTAGCTTTTTCTTAAAAATCTACTTGCACCCTAGAGGTTTCATACCAGATGGTAAGTCTACCAACTCCCAAGTATGATTATGCATGATTGACTCAATCTCACTATTAACAACTTATTTCCAAAATGGTGCTTCTGGATTAGACATTACCTCTTTGAATGTTTGAGGTTCATCTTGTAACATATAAGTTACATAATCAGGACCAAAGGACTTTGTAAATTTTGGTCTCTTACTGCGTTTGGGTTCATCTTCAGGATATTCTTCCGGATGACTACTACTAGCAGTATTATCATAAGTTCTTTTATTTAAACTTATTTCTAATTTTCTTTTGCTTGGAAATATATCTTCAAAGAATGTTGCATTCCTTAATTCCATGATTGTATTTTCTGTATATCAGATATATGATGTATACACAAGAAAGCGATATGCACTACTATTATATGCATAATCGATAAATATACAATCAACAGTTTTAGGTCATATTTTGACCTTTTTGGGGTACGAAATAGCTACTTTAGTTAGACACCCCCACACTCTTAAGTAATTATAAGAAGGCTTCTTTCCTTTCCATAACTCATATGGAGTAACTTCCTTCTTCTTAAGAGGTATCTTATTAAGAATATGATTTGCTGAGAGAATTGCTTCTCCCCATAAATTCTATGGTGTACCAGAATTTATAACATAGCATTTATCATTTCTTTTAATGTGCAATTTTTACGTTCCGCAATTCCATTAGATTAAGGCGAATAAGGAGCAGTAATTTGATGAATAATGCCATGCTTATGATAGAATTCGTCAAAAGGTGCATCGTATTTACCACCTCTATCACTCCTTATGGCCTTAATCTTTTTTCCATGTTCATTTTCAACTTCATTCTTATAACATTTAAACATTTCTAAAGCCTCATCCTTAGGCTTTAGTAGATACATATAGCAGTATCTAGTTGAATCATCAATAAATATTATAAAATACTTTTTACCTCCTCTAGTTTGAACTGACTTTAAGTCACATAGATCACTGTGAATTAACTCAAGAGGTTCAGTATTTCTTTCAATTGATGGAAATGGTGTTTTTTCTAACTTAGCTTCAATACACACTTTACACTTGTAATGTGGATCAATTTCATGATTAGGTAATAATTCTAATTTCATTAATTTTTGTAATGAATTAAAATTCACATATCCTAATCTATCATGTCATAAACAAGAAGAGTCAACCACATAAGCAGAAGAAGAAGCTTTATTTATTTCAAGGTTTTTGTATACAATCATTACATTAACCTTGAATAATCCATTATTCAAGTAACCCCTTTCAATAAATCTCCCCTTAGTAAGTACAAATTTATCAGACTCAAAGACCATCCTAAAGCCATGTTTGCTTAGGAGGGAGCCTGATATAAGATTCTTTCGAATGTCAGGGATATGTAGCACATCATTAAGTAGAAGCTCCTTGCCAGATGTCATCTTCATAACAATGCGGCCAAGTCCTTCTATCTTGGATGTAGCGGAGTTATCCACGATCAAATTTCTACCATTGATAAGAGTATATGATGAGAACATACTCTTATCAGAACAGACATGTTTGGTAGCTCCAGTGTCGATGTACCACTCATTTGCTTTGTCAACCATGTTTGCTTCAAATACAATAGCTGACAGCATCATCTTGGATACCTCTTGGGATAGGGTTTCAGTAATGTCGACTTCTTTCTTTTCTTTGTCCTTGAAATGACAGTCCTTGGATTTGTGTCATTACTTTCCATAGACAAAGCACTTTTTCTTGAACTTATATTTCTTTGGATTGCCCTTCTTCTGTTTAAAGCCTTCGCTTGGAAACTTGCGTTTCTTCCTTCCTTCTATGAGGTTGGCCTTTGGCTCAGCAGGTTGTCCTCCTGTCTTTTTGTCTTGGCTTTTATTGTCCTCCTCGATCCTAAAGCCATGTTTGCTTCAAATGCTTCAAGTAGTTCTTGAAGTCCTTCCATAATGGTGGTAGCTTCTCTATGATGGCAGCTACCTGGAATGACTCACTGAGAGACATTCTCTCTGCATGTATCTCATGCAAGATGATCAGGAGCTCTTGGACTTGCTCCATAACTGTTTCGTGGTCGACCATTTTGTAGTCTAAGAATCTTCCAACCACAAACTTCTTATTTCCTACATCCTCTGTCTTGTACTTTTTATCCAGGGATGCCCATAACTCCTTGGCAGTAGCAATACTGCTATACACATTGTACATGGTATTATCCAGACCATTAAGGATGTAGTTCTTGCAAAGGAAGTCTGAATGCTTTCATGCCTCCACCGCAGCAATGACTTTCTTGCCGGTCTCTCCTTCCTTTAGGACAGGCGGATCTTCATTCAGTACTCTGACCAGATTCAGAGTTGTTAGGTAGAATAACATCTTCTGTTGCCATCTCTTGAAGTCTGTGCAAGAGAATTCCTCTGGTCTTTCGGCTTGAACGGATGTCATCATAGTAGCCATCTGTAGCAGCACTTCCGTGGTAGCAGAAAATTGTCTTAAGATTGATGGGTGGCAGATGGTAGCTACTTAATTGATAAGACTGAGGCTAGAGTTATACTCTATGTCCTTAAGACAATTTCGTTCCGCAATGGTGCTTATGATCAGTATGACGATTGTCTTCCAGGATACAACAGTCTCCTTTTGATGAAAGTAGCACTACAATTCATCAAAAATTTTGAACCAAGAATGCTACTCTTTTTTAATGCACTATTGCTAAGTTCGCGGCTGTTGTCCAGAGCACTGATTTGAGCGTCGATGGGTTCTCGCCGGAATCTTCGATCTTCGGAACTTGTTTGTAGGCTCTTAAGTGCAAGAAACTCGCCGAAAAATTTTGGACTCGCTGGAAGAGACGATCGGATGCTTGCGGATATTCAAGGATGATGATTTGACCTTAATCCTTAAAATAAAAAAAATAAAAAATAAAAAAAAGACGAGGCTTCATAGGAAAAATGATAAATAAAATGGAAAGAGAATCCTTGCACCACTTTAGCCCTGTGCGAGGTTTCCATGCATAATGGTGGACAGGTTGGCATATAAAGGCCAAAGATTTGAACAGCTGTACCACGAGCTCATGAGCTGGCCTTGCTTCCGGGTGGCAATGGCATCACGCATGGCTGCAGTCGCCTTTCTTGACCGCCAGCTAAAGAGCAGCTGCTTCCACCAGACGTGAATCCATGAACCATTGATGTCAACTGGCATCAGCTGAGAGCCCGAGGCAAATAATATTTCTGAAATAAAAAACAAAAATCAAGGCAAGCATTGAATTCAAAAGTACTTTTGTTTGTAGGTGGCTGCTTTGCGTGCATGTGACCTACAACTAACATGACATGGATTATTCATGTGGATTCTTCCTAATTTAATATTTCTTTTTTTTTTTTTCTAGAAGCTTTGATTATTAAAAAAAAACAAAAACGTTTTATGTTGGTTCAAGTTAAGCATCACACGCTTCCACCTTTTTCTCCACTGCAAGAATCAATATGCTCTCATCAGTGACAACTATGGTTTCAGAGGAGGAAATGAAATTCACCTACCAAAACTCAAAGTATTTTATTAAATTATTAAGGCATATTTCGCATTGTTGTTGTTTTTGTATTTTTGTTTCGATGCAACTCAAGAGTGTTTAAGTACCACTGAAAGATTCATGGTGAAAATAACTTTTGCACGAGATTTCTACCGTTCTTTGCTTTTATTTGTACCTTTTAGAAAGTAATAATTCTTGCTACTAAAAGATTTAAAAATTATAAATAATTTTATAAAATTAAAAAGATGATACGTTTTTCTTTTTGAGTTTTGGAACATCAAACTGGCCCCTACTTGTTCTTTCGCTTGCGTTCCTATTCCCCAGCATTAGCTAGTAGTATTATGACACTATTTCTTCCAAGGGTATCATGGGTTCCATCATCATGTTCAACGCATGCGTTGGGATCTAATATATCTTCATGACAATGCTATCTCTTTAGGTAATATTTGAAATAGAAAATAAAAGAAGATATTCAAGCGATATCCTCTCTTATTCTCAAAAATCATAACTCTAAGGTAGTGTTTGAAATAGAAGATAAGAGGGCATATCACAAAAATAAAAGAAGATATTCAAGCGATATCCTCTCTTATTCTCAAAGATCATAACTCTAAGGTAGTGTTTGAAATAGGGGATAAGAGGGGATATCCAAGGGATGTCCCCTCTTATTCCCAAAAGCCATAACTATAAGGGATAGTAGAGAATAAAGTTAACCAAAGGGATAATCCATGGTTAACCATGAGATATCCCCTCAATTTATTCCATAGAAAATGTAGGAATATATGGTTATCCCTCCAAATAAGAGTAAAAAAAGGTTATCCTATGGATTTACTTTTTTTCATTTGATATGATCAATGAGATAGCCAAGGGATATCTCTAGGGATAGCCAGGGGATAAACTCTATCCCATACACTTATCCATGGATAATATTTTCCTATCAAACACTACCTAAAGGATAGCTGAGAATAAAGTTAACCAGAGGAATAATCCATGGTTAACTATGGTTAATCATGGGTTAGTCCCTCAATTTATTTCTTAAAAAATGCAGGAATAGCTGGTTATCCCTTCAAATAAGAGTAAAAAAAAGTTATCCTATAGATTTACCTTTTTACATTTGATATGATCAATGGGATGCCAAGGAAGCCAAGGGATAAACTCTACCCCATACACTTATCCATGAATAATATTTTTTCTATCAAACACTACCTTAATGGCAAAACTTGTCTATGCATAAGAGGTAGACCATCATCATTCATGTGACATGTTGAGAGCAACAAAATGGATGGTTAATCCAAATGGATATCATAAATATACCCATACACCTTTCAGTAGCCAATTTTCTTAGATAACATACAACCTATAAGGTATTAAAAAGAAACAAAAGAATTAGTTGCTCAAAGAAAAAAAAAAAAAAAACTTTTCATACCCTAAAAAATCCAAAAAGAAAATCCACTTGTAAGAGTTCATTAGTTTTCTTTGTAAACTATATTGAAAATCTATTAGGAATTTTTCGATATAACCTCTTCCTTTATGGAATTAATTGAATATAAAAAATCCTCTTTTATGTATTGATAAATTAATACTTCTCTTATAGGATAAAATTTGCAAATCAAAACCCCCGTCATATCCCATAAATTCTCAAATAGGATCCCTATTTAACTTTCTATATAGCAGTGATTGCAATAATGATCATGTAGCTAGGGTTATTGTTACAGAGTTTTCATCTCAGCCAAAATATATATTAATTTATATATTTTTTGCTAATAATATAATTGAAATTTAGAGTCTTTTCTTAGCCTATATGTGCCAATGTAACGCGATTCATTGGCCAATACAATGTCAAAAGTTATCCAATTTTTCCTCATTACTATAGACCATGTTTAAAATAAGTTTTAATTATCAAATATTCAAATTAGGGTAAAACTAGAGAAATCCAATCTAGCAATCATGAATAATACTATCATTGGATGGCCATGATTGCATAGGCTCTCACTTGACTATAATGGTGGTGTTTCGTGTACAACAGTAGTTACCAAACAATCACAATTCATTATGTGATATATGAATCCAATAATTGCAGGTTTGGACTTCTTCAATCATCAAAATAAGGGATATTATAAAAAAAGCTTGGGATTAATTTCGTGAGGGTTCAATCTAATTTCATTTATGTATGATAGATTGTTCTAACCATCATAAGATAAGAATTTTTAACTTGTCAAATATATTTGAGGCCATGCTATGTTCATCTTGCTTTTAATTATCCTAACTCAATAACATAACAATTGTATGATCTTCTTTCAACTAACAGTTTGTTTTTACTTTTTAGATCTATTATAACTACATACGCATCTTGAGAATAATTACCTTTCACCTAAAATCGAAACGCTCTCATTTTGATGATAGTGCTTTAATACAATTCAAATTATGTTGTTTCAATTTACCATTGGTTAGTTGTACAATGATGATTTTAACTCATATGAAAATGAGCAAGCTATAAAGAAGCTTATTTTATTTTAGTACAAATTGATTTTAGAATAGCCTTTTATTGAATGTGTTATCAAGCTTCATTTCTCATTTTTTTAGCTATTTTTTTATTTAGTTTTGAGTTATGTTATTTATATTTATAAATAACTTAATGATTGACATCAATTTAATATGTTTGTGTTTTTCAAAAGAAATATTGTGCAAGCTTCATATTTGCAATCCATGTGTTTTATATCCCTTCAACTCTATTATCTATTGAGACTATGGGATTGAATAATAGTAACTCTTATCCTTTATATATATATATAGAGGGCAGACTTGGCTACATTCAAAATGTAGCCGAGCCTAAGTTTGATTACCTTATCCATCCTTAAATTTACACAGTATAAGAATCTTAAAAATAAAAAAAAGTGAAAAAGGTAAGGAAACTATAGGATTCATATGGATCCAAGAATGAGGAAGATGTTCGGATTTTGAACTTGACTATATTCGAATACAACCAAGTTTATCTTTCTCTAATTATAAATTATAAAGAGAGTGGTAGACTTGGTTCATTCAAATATTCAAATTTGGTTATGGTCATCTTTCTTATTCTTAGATTTATAAAGTTCACAAATCCTAAAAATAAAAAAAAGTAAAAAAAAATGGAATGGCTTTGGGATCCTTTTAGATCGAAAAATTAAGAATAATCAAATTTGAATTTAGCTATACTTGAATGCAGCCAAGTCTATCCCTTCCCCCTCCTTCCCTCCTCTCTCTCTCTCTCTCTCTCTCTCTATATATATATATATATATATATATATATATATATATATTAAAGTGATTGTATTGTTTGTTATTTACATCCACTTGTTTATTGGAGAGCTTTATGTGTTATTTAATATAATTATTAGCACCTAAGCTTGGCCACTACGAACCACGTGAAAGGTTTGACAATATTGTCTGCAAAGAGCTGTATTTCCTAATTATGGGTTAATGGAGCACAGCCATGCATGAGGGCAAGCAAGCTTGCTACCACACGACCACCTTAGCTTGCAGCTTAATACGGCTAAGATCATGGATACACCAGCCTCAGATATACTCAAGGAATTCTCGGCCAAGATGCAAGGCACCTCCCTTGGGTCAACTCAAACGCTAGCAACAATTAATGCATGCTATGACAAATTCTCGGTCTTCTTTATCTCAGTAGTTGTAGTGTTAACCTTTGCAGTAGTTGATGATCAATATTCTTTCCTCAATTAAAATTTAAAGGGGCTATTTCTACTAATTAATTAGGAAGTAACAAGGAAGGAATCACTTCGGTTGTACTTTCAGTGCTTGGTTAGTAAAAATAAAAAATAAAAATAAGAAAAAAATCTTTTCCCCTCCCCTTGAAAAAAGGGGATAAAAGAATAAATACCATCTTTATAATGATACTTATTTTCCAATAAAAAAAAACTATGAATCCCACATACACTTTTCTTCTCCTTCAATTAAATATGAAATTCATTTTTCTTCCAACCAAACGAAAAATTATGATTAACTTAGGACTTAAATTAAATTGCTTATTATCACCCCCTTACTTGCGAGCACAAGAGCAGGCTATGACCTTGATTTAGTGATCACTTTCAAGGTCAACAATCTTATATATAAAATAATCATCCTCATAGATGTTACTTTACTATGCAAAAGGTGATGTTGTGTTTGTTTACAAAATTCAACCTTTCTTGCTTATTGATAATTAGGGAGCTTTCCAAGGTAGAGAATTAATTAGATGAGAACATAGTTAATTAATTTTCAAGGACTTTGACAGATGTGATAATCAAGTAAAGAAACATCATGGTGAAAGAAGGACGAGTTGTGAGATGCACCTACTTACCAAAGAATAATCACAAATTACAAGTTGATAGCTTTAAAGATAACCACCCTCTTGATCACATTTCATATTGTGCCTCCAAGATATATATATATATATATATATAATAAGTGCAAGCTAAACTTGAGCTTGGAGACAATGCTGGCAACTGGTTGAATGGTGCACATGAAGTGATATGTGAACGACTAGTGGTTGGGCCCTGCTGGTTGGAGGACAATCTTGGATGCAACAAACAAAACTATGAAATTACTCTTTGGACCATATGACAAGAAGAAATAAAATACGCATTGAGGCCCTTGAGGAAGCTTTTCCAAGCGTAAATATTGTTCATGCAATACATTAAAAAATAGACAATATCTTTTGGGAAAATACCAAAATGATCATGATTATAGTTATTTTGGCAATGCAGCATCATTCAATGCAACATTTTAAAATGACAAAGAGATATAGCCTTTTATATATTTAATTTATTTTAATTACTGTAAATAGTATTTGATGGCTTTAAAATTTGGCTAAAGGACCTGAATGCAGTAATTGACCAAATAGGTGATAAGTTGGGAACTGATGCATGGTAATTGATCCAATAAAGAAAGATCTTTTCATCGAGATGATTAGAGTTTCTATGAGCATAGAAAAGTAATATGAAGAGTTACACATATTGTTTGACAAAACGTTATCATGACAAAAAGTTGAGGAAATAAAGAAAAATATTCGTAAAGCATGGAAAGAGGCTTTGAGGATTTTTTTTTTTTCATTAATTAGGTGCTCTCGTACTTAACATTGAGACGAAAAGATTGGCTATGAGCATATGACGTAGCCTAATATAAAGTGTGGGTCGGTGCTCATGCCTGGCATCATAGCTTGCATCTCTTACAAAGTGTGAGCAGTTCCTGGATAAAGAAAAAGATTTGCTGCATTGTTTTTCAAACGTAGCAAATATTTATTAATCATATGATTTGATTATCACATATATGATGCGCATGTGATAGATAATAAGGTTTATTGAATCATCGCATGCATGTTGACATGTCTGAATAATTAATTTACATAATTGATATATGTTTGCTGCATCAAAAAAATTGATGTAGCAAGACTTTTTTTTTTTGAATAAAAGAATGATCACATCAATTTCAAAAATGAGGTACATGCCATCTCTCAACTTTAGGATTAGGAGATGTTCTGACCGTGAGCAATACTACATTCCTATCCAGCTGGGCAATGAGAGATTTGTCTACATCAGTATCATTTCTAGAGTAATTTTTCTACAAAATGACATAGTAAGTTATTTCAAAATTATTTCAGACTTCTATTAGCAAATATTATAGAAAATATGAAATTATTTTCATAATTTAAGATGTTGCCATGAAAAGCAACTGCACCAGTGATGCCTATGGGTGTAATCAAGCCAAGTCGAGCCGATTCTAAAATTTGAAGCTTGAAACTCGACTCCAGCTCGAACGAGTTTCTTATTTAGAGTTCAAACTCGAGCTCGATAAAATACTCATATACTTGAGCTCAACTTGGCTCGACTCGAATTTTTATATAAAAATTTTAAAAATAATTTTTAAATTAAAATAAAATATATGTTCAACTAAAAATTTAAAGAAGTTTTATATAATTAAAATAATAATATAAATATGTATAATTATAAGGGTAAAAAAAGTAAAATTAAGTAAGCTTGTTTAAGCTTGCGAGCTTTTGAGTCGAGTATTTTAATACTCGAACTCGACTGGATAATATACTCGAATATCTCGAGCTCAACTCGATAAGCAGCGAATCGATTTTAAGTATTTTTTAAATCGATTTCAAACTATTGTATTTTTCAAATCGATAAGTATTTTAATGTTACTTATGCTTTTGTATGTGTAGGTACATTATCTATACTTTTATATATGCACAAGTTTTTCATATTTTTATGAAATGTGATTGATTTTCTTTCATGCATGCATGCATGCATACATAATATATATATAAACATGTACTATGATTTATATTTATATTTATCAATATGTTTTGATTATGCATGTATACGATTTATGTTAACCTATTATAGTATGATTTTGGGTTTATATGGATACAAGTATTTTATATATTATAATATGATGATGTTGATGATATGAATTTAAAAATTATTTTACATATTAAAATTTTAAAAATATGTAACATGGTGGATTTGAGAAAATGACATGAGGAGTAATTATAAGAATGTGAGAAAGTGGTACTCGTGATTAGGCCTATTATAATAATAAGATAAACTTCACAAAGCGTGATAGCTAGACCAGCATTAGTGATCATGATCAGATCTGTAATGATGGCTAGATGAGTATTAATGTAGAGCCAAACTTGGCCTAGAGATATAGTTAGACTAGATTTTTATACTTAACATAGATTGATTAATGATACGTAACAGCAGTACTAGACCTTTTGACCTATAATAATGGTGCGATCCCGTTTAAACACATGGCATGGTGACCAAGGGTATATAATGATGGCTAGATGAACACTAATTTAATAGCTAGATGAACGCTAGTGTAGGTCAAGTTTTGCTTGTAAAAGGTGCTCATATTAAATTTATAATATGATACTTGTGTTTAGATTAGATTTACACACATGAAATACCAACACTTTAACACTAATATAATATAAAACTAATGTGAAAACCAACTTAAGCATATGATAATAGCCCAATTAGATTTATACGTACGAAATACTTGCATGATAATACTGCTATGTATCATCAGAGCATACTAATATAATAACCTAAGATATGGCTTCCAAATGATGTTCTCTAATAATACTAAAAATGATAAAAGCTATTCATAGCCTTTTTTTCATATTAAATGTATGATTGATCATATAGCATAATATCTTATAACTTAATTTATTTTATTATTGTATAAATATTTTGTTACATATTCATATTTGCAAATGCATAAAAACTCTTACTAAACTGTAAATACATATCATATTTATTATATTAGTTTGAAAGCAGTAGAGATAGATTTGAAGTAAACGAATTTGTTAATGACAAAAGTAAAATAATTATATATTTTTGATGACAATGAAATTCATGCTCATTTGCTATCATAGCAGGTGCAGGACATGACAACTGCAGTTTAAATAAACATAAAGAAGCAATAATAATATACAATTCTTACCATCCAATGGACCTTTCAATTTCCAAAGGATAGTCGTTTTCTTTTCCTTTAATAATACACAATTCATCTGACACCAGCTTGATAAAGCTTTGCACACCGTCCCCTTTCCCATTAACAGCAAAATTTAACCAAGTAGAACATAGGTAATTTCACATCATACCGTGTAAAAAAGAATTATCAATGAACGGTCATGATTATTGCAAATTGACAACCAGCAAAAACATTTCTATACACGCACCATGGACACCTCTGCTCTCCAGTATTTAACATACAACACTCCTTTTTCAACCCTCCCCAGTGTTATTACTTTTAAGAATCTGGGAGGGGCTATAAACCTTTCTTTTCCATTTGAATTACCTCACCTCTTATCTATTGGCAACTGGTGAGGCGAGCCCGCTGACCAAAAGCCCCCAGCATTTGGCACCCAAGTTCCAACAACTTCCCTGCATTATATATATAAAAAAAAAATTAAACAAAATAATTCCTCCACCTAACGTAAAGGCATGCACGATAATAATAACAGGCACGACTTTAAGACCAAACAATCTAGGCGACACGTAGCCCCTGGAGAGGGTCAAGCACTCAAGCTCACACCACTACCTGCTAGCGTCCCTGCCATCGTTCCCATGATACCACATGGCCTACCAGCCCCGCAGGCTAAATAATTAGCCCTCGCATCATCAAAGACTCACGAGAATCCTCTGATGTCAGTGGCCATCCAGGGATCCCCAAACCGAAGAAGATCAAAGAGATTTTAAACAAAAAAAAAAAAATTTTTTTTTCTCAAAGTGGAAGAGTGAGAGCCAGTTCACGGACAACGACGCTGCAACCTTTCTTATCTGACAGCTAATTGTAACGAAGAGATAATAATAAAATAGAAAATGGAAACAAAAGAACAGGAGAAACCACAGGAAAAGAAAAAAGGCCAAAGGATAAAGACCCTCCACCACCAAGTAACACCACCGACAAAAGCACACGCATTAATTACCACTTTAATTACCACATATTTTCTTTATTAAACTCAACTCACAGCTGCTTTAAACCCTAGGTGATGACCACCACCGGATGAGAGAAACATCAAATCTCACCACGAATTAGAATAATCTCCTCTATATGATATGATAAAGTAGATTTCTTTCAGATGATGTATAATTAAAAATATTAAAAAGTTCGCCGGAATATTCCGACCGCATTGCAGGGAAAGAATGCATGATTGAAGAGGAGTTCAATGAGAAGGATGATTACTGACCTCTCCTCGACTTGGCGGCCTTGACGGTCTTCTTGGAGCCAGACGGCGCGATGGTGGCAGGGGTTTCCTCCTCCGGCGGGAATAGAACGGCGTCGATTCCTTGGACGGAGATCCGGCCGTCGGTATAGATATCGGGGTCGAAGAGATAAGCGGATCCCTCTCCGTTGCCGAACTTGACGGAGCCGTCGGCCTCACGGGCGACCACCTTGTGGGGCAGCCGGAGCGTGTCGTAACGCACCTTGCCGAAACGCCGCACCGCGTTGTACATGCTCTCCTCCGTCTGATACTCCGGGACGAGGTGGTAGTAGATGATCTGCTCAGGTGCTCCGGGCTCGCTGAGCTGATCGGCGGTGAGTTTGGCCATGGCCTCATCGTTGGGGGCGAGAACGGTGAGAACGTAGCCCTCGGAGACCAGACGGCCCATCTCGGTGGCCAAGGATGTGAGATTTACTAGAATGTCGGCGAGCTCGTTGTAGCCGCCGTAGAGGAGGAGGGTCTGGATGAAGTCCTTGACCTGGCTCTCGCCATCGAACCAGTGCTTGCCGGAGCCAGGCCCAGGGGCGGGCGCGGGGGCGAGGGAGGGGCCGGGGGCCATGGCGTCATAGATGGGGAGGGCGGGCGGGGAGCCGGCGGGGGCGGGAGGGGCGGGCTTCTTGAGGCGGTGGGTGCGGGGATCCACCTCGGGGGCACCCGTGGGGAGGACGGCGGAGATGGAGGCGAGGCTGCGGCGGCGGTTGAAGTCCTCCTGGACGGATCGGGGGACAAGGAGGCGCTCGATGCCGTGGATCACGCCGTCGGGGCGGACTATAGCGTCCGGGTGGACCACGGCGGCGAGGTCTACCTTCTTGGTGGCACCGGCACCGGCACCGGAGAGGTGGAGGTGGTCGGCGGCAAGGGTGCGGTGCCGGGCGGCTTCCGATATGGGCCACGAATCGGAGCCGATTCGGGTGGGAATAACATGGAATAAGATCAAAGTCTGGAGGGATTTGAGATTTCTGGGTTCCAGCAGAAATCGCTTGAACTCGGGGTCGAGATCGCGCTCGAGGGCTTCGTTGCGGGGGGCGAAGATGGTGACGTTGTGGCGGCCGACGGCGTCCTCGAGGGTCTGGAGGAGGAGGGCCTTCTCGACGAGCTCGGCGAGTTCGGTGTAGTGGGAGTCGAGGAGGGCGACGAGGACGGAGTTGGAGTTGATCTGGCCGAGCCAGAGCCGGACGAGGATGAGGGCAATGTGGGCCGGGAGAGAGGATTCTCCGGCAATGCGGAGGGGACGCCGGCGGCGGAGATCAGCAGGACAAGAAAGAGGATGGTCGGAGCGCCGCCATAGATCTGGGAATCCATGGCGCTTGAGGGGGAAGAAACTCAAAAGCCTTCAACTATCCTCCTCCTCTGTGCCCCGCTTCCCTGCTATATTATTACTTCGCTTTCCCTTTTCTTTTCGTCCAGGGAGCGAGGGCTTAGGAGTTAGGAGTGGGGAATCAAGTCGATTAACTAGAGTTTTGTTGTTTTATGGGGCTTTGCTTACAAGCTATTGGACCATCGCGCTCGAGGAGAACGAAAGTAGACACGTGGCGCTCTGTCGATGGTTCAGACGGGCTGGGATGGGGACCACCGAATGCCGCGTGAACTAAGCTGCTCGAACGCGTAAATCGTCGCAGGCTTCCGCCATTTTAACCACAGTAAATTTAGGCCATGGGCACAAAAACTGACACTTTTAACCTCGTCATATAATAGAGAAGAGAGCACGCGAGGAGGAGGAGGGAGTGGTAATTGCGGCAGGGTGTTATTATTCTGAAGCGGTGGGGTTCGGTTGGAAGCGTGCGAAGATGTTGCGGAGTGGGAAGACCCTTTTACCCCCTTGCTGACTTGCCGCGCGAGGAAGTAACTCCAAAAGCAACAGGAGCGTGTCTCCTTTGAAAGCTACGCCCTCCGTGACGTCGACGTAGCAGGTGTGCCCAAAGCGCACGGTTTTTTTTCTGCGGGCTCGTTTGAATCTGTACTCAGATTTATCCCGCTCAATACAAAAATTAATATTTATATTTATCAATTTAATGCGAGCACGTTGATAAATTTATATCGATCAAATAAATTTATCAGGGCAAAAATATGGCCGTCAAACTGGTATGCAAAGTTATTTGCTACATTCCTGACACCAAAAACTGAAAAGTTTGCGGGACAAACAGGGGTGGAAATTTTTCCGTTTGACCGTTTGTTTGATCGATACCGTTTTTAGTGGATCAATTTTTTTTTAATTTAAATAACTTAACAAATAAATAAATAAATAAATAATTATTAATAACTAAACAAGTAAATAATTAAAAATAGTACCATCTTTATTCTTCAATAATTTTAATATAATATATTTAAATTATATATATTAAATTTTAAAATTTTAAAATTTAAAATTTAAAATAAATAAAAAATATATTAAAAAAATCTAGTAAAATATATTTAAATCTTTCTGCCTGTTTTTATTAATATTTTTAAATATTTAATAAATTAAAATTTAATAAATTTTTATTTTTTTATATAAATAATCAAACAGATTTTCAGTGGTATCCATTTATCTAGCCGATATTTCTGTTTTCATTCAATTATTTATTTATCCCGTCAGATATCTCTGTTTTCATCAATGTGAGAACGAAAAAAATTTTCTCCAACGAAGACGAAGACTCCTAAAGGCTATTTCAAGCCGTCTCTGAGCCGTTGTCATCCTCAGATTTAAAGGTATATTTTAGCCAGGGTAATAACTATTATATGATGAGAATAAAATCTTTATTAAGCTTTTATAATATTTGTCTAAATACTGTAGTGCTTATGAGAAAAATTAATTGCCGGTTACTTAGTTCAGCATTAGCTGCTCTTTCTCATTATTGATCCCTATTTTTAGAGTTAAAACTCAACCACAAAACGCAGTTATTATGATGGTACAGAGATCGTAGTCGTAGAAAATGCTTGGGTTGGGGCCGGTTAACATCAAAGCAATGGCTACGATGTAAAGTCTCTCCCCGTGCAAATTGGTGGTGGACACCTCGAAGTACAACCCCACCCCCATCGCAGCGGTTCTATAAATTGCATCACTAATTCTCTCACATAATTTACATCTTACACCGTACAGTAATTGGGCCCCCATGGCAATTACTTGTCAAAGATCAGAGCTATTGTATGGCTGTAATTCAAGGCCATATCGGACATTTGCGGCGTGCCTTCCCGTGTGCGTCGGTCGGCTCGGTACGGCCGGTCCATGAAAGGAGAGGGAGGGATGGTGCGATGAGCTGTCGCTGTCCCCTCGGACCTCGCAAGTCTTCCATTTTAAATTACTTGTCTTCTTTTTGTTTATTTTGTTAATAGTCAACTAAAAATTAGAAGAAGGGATTGGGGGGTGAGGATTAAAGAAGAGGAGACGGGGAGGGCGACGTCTCGCCTGCCGGGAAGCCGTCGGTCGCCTTCGAGATTTGGGCAAGGAGGGAGAGGGGAGCCTTCGAGCGCTCAGGGGTTGGTATTAGGTGAGAAGACATTTTTGTTCGGTCTCTCTCTCTCTCTCTCTCTCTCTCTCGGAATCTAGAGGAGGAAGGCCTGTCGGTGTCGTGTCGGTGCCCTTGCGCTGTTCTCGTTAAGCCAATATAAATTCTTAAATTATTCATGCTTCCATACCATGCCATATCGCGCGTGGGACCTGCCCCTTTTGTCTTTACGATGCCCTAATTCTCTAATTTTTTTTATACGGACGGACAATTATAGAGAACAGATTAAAAAAATACATATAAAAAATAAAACCTTATTTTTAAGATTAAATTTAGTTAATAAAATATTATGCAGGAGATAATTTAATTCGCTGCAGAGTTTATCTTTCGATAAATATGACGAACTATATAATCGTCGAATCCTACAATAGCTATCAACTATCATAAAGCAGAGGATGAATCCATCTAACGACAGTAGTAGAGTTTTTCTCAATAAAAATTCTTTAAGTCCGCAACTACTGAATCGCTATGATAATGTTTGTTTATGTAGCTCTGAGCTCATCTTTCGAGATAGTTTTGAAGAAGATCCCGTCGATCGTTAAAAGTTTTTCATCATGAAAGTGAATAACATACCTACTTTATCAGTGATATAGCGTATGCTGCCATTAAAGGTTATCTTAACAAACCCAGAGGGTTCTAATTTTTTCTTTCAGCTTTCATCATAAACGAAAGGAAGAACAAAAAAGTTCAAATGGAACTTGGAATGCATTGCTTAATTTTTTTCGTTTACTTCTCTTAGGCGTTTGCTTCTGCAGATAAAAATCTCGGTCAAAGCAAAGGCGATCTATGTAGGTGGGATATCAGGGTTTTGCACTGTAGAAGATGGTGGCCGGGGAGCGGAAGAAGGATATATATTCGTCCTCGCTCAAAATGGCCGCATGAACCATGAAGCCACCACCGTCTGATCCTATGGGCATTTTTATATGACTAACGCCCTGCACCATTATAGGTTCCTTTCATTAATAGTCCATGACCTTCACACGACTGTGATGAGGCAACCATTAACAATGTGGTATTATGCTCCCCTGTAAAGCAACGTGATTGGGAGTCCTACCTACCATCCTTAAAACCTTGCTTATTGCTCCAGCCAGTCCAGCCAAGCGATATTCCTAACAAGTATGTGAAATAAATTATGCATGGACTATTAATAAATAGTGCTGTTTTTGCTTTGTTCAAACAATAGCCTCTATTTGTGCTAGCATCATCTATGCTGTTCGTATTTTACACTTTGATTGAATGATTATTAAGGAAGATTCTCTTACGGTCATCCATTGAATTAGACAGAATGTTGATCAATGTTCCCCTATAACCTCTGATCAGTGATATATGGGCTTCTTTCCTGTCTACTTATGCTCCTTTGATCCGTCATGTCTATAGAAAAGTCAACGCTGCAGCGAATTGGATTGTCTCGGCTGTAGCTCGTCATTCTGGTCAGTGGAATGGCATCCTGATGACCTCTGCTCAATTATTTAGAACAAATTATGTACTCTGATACTTAGGGTTTGACTTATCCCAGAGTGGTATGATCGTTCGTTTGTAGCAAAAAAAAAAAAAAAAAAAAAGCCTCTGTTTGGTTCCAACAATATCAATGAAAATAAAGATATGGTTTTGTCTCTTGAGAAGTTCAGTTGCTTTAAAAGTTGTTTAAGATAGCTATTAACATTTAATTGTTAGCCAATAGCTATCTTATATGGTTACTAAGAAACAGCTATTTAAAGGCATTCTAGTAGCAATCAGGCCCTTAATTATGCAATAGAGAGATTTTCAAAACTTATGAACGGTTAAAATGTTCAAATAATATTTTTTTGTTAGTTTTTTAAAGATGAAATTAAAGTTAATCTAATTCATGGCGTATATGGATTAAAAATACTGTGGATTGGATTTGGATGTGGACTTAATTATTTGAATATCAAGTCTAAGTTGCCTAATCTTTTTTAAGCGACGTACTGAACCGTAACAATATCAACTTAAGAATTTTGCTAAAAGAAAAATAATTTGAAAAAATACATGCAAAAGATGAAAAATTTTATGAGGAAGGAAAGATAGAACGGTCGTGATGCTGCTGACGCGAACATCCTCATCAAAATGAAGCATCTGGGGTACAATTCTAACGATGACTTCATCCAATTTAGGAGAAGTTTTTTTTTTTTTTTTTGTTAATTCTAGCCTATCCTGGGCTTCCATGAGATGTTAAGAACAAATAATAGCCCGCAAGAATAATACAAATCCAGTCATTTCTTTGTATGCTGAAAAGCTACGGGTTGTAGGGAGGAACAATTTGGGCTAAGTTTAAGCCTGAGATCATAATCCTACGTATTGGTCCGAGACCCACAAGGCTTCACCTGTGGCCTTGATGATTGACCTAATTTGTCGCTGTCCCCATCAATTATTATTGACAACTCACACATGATCAAAGTGGCAAGGAAGACGGCATAGGATCCTCATTATTTTTGGAAGCTTTCATCTTTAGGGTTTATCAAAATCAATATTTATATAAGTGTTCGGGATAGGCTCATAGGTTCGGCTTTTGTTATCCTTGGATCTAATGAAGCTCTGTTGACGACGAAAGGATTTGGCTTTTTTGACTCTTCTATTCTACTTGAACTGGTATCTTTTATGTCATTAGTATCCTTCGATCTAACAGTCTTTTTATCGAGGAAGACCCTCTTACCGGCTGAAATGGAATATTTGCGACCACCCATTAATAAACTTCTTTCTTCACAAGATTCGAACTATCCTTCAGGATGCTCATAGATTCTAGAATTTATTATATCTATTGAAAAGCTCACTATGTGGTTAACTGTATAGCCATTTTTGTTGTCTATCATTTTAATTTTTAAAATTAAAAATAGAAAAAATTTTATCATATTGTACTAAAATATATTTTATTTTTTAATATTTTAGATTTGATTCATAATAGAATGATGCAATTATTTGTCTGTATTAAAAAAAAAAAAAAAAAAAACGCGGCGAGGAAGAGGGGGGAAAAGGAAAACTGGAAAAGGTCATGGTTTACTCGAGGGTACGAGTGGGGGAGGCGGCGACAAGGAAGAAGCTGCGGTGACGTCGAAGGACGGGTGGGCTAAGGGAATGAACCTGGCAGTGGTATACTTGCAAGGGACGATAACAGTGGTGTTAGAGTTGGTGGTATCATTATATTTATATTTATTAAAAATATATATATCTATACTTATAAATTTAGTTATGGTCGCAGTAGGATGCCTGCAAGAGATGGCAATGATAGAGCAAATGTAAAGTTTATTATATATATATATATATTTTTTTTTGATGTGGTTAGTGTAGCCACAGGGACAATATCGGTAAAACCAAAATAATAGTGCGCTCGACAGCTTCAAGCCTACCGAGTCGGCCTCGATCATTCCTGGTCGGCCCCTCTCGGCCCGGTGTCTCCAAGCCTACCGAGTCAGCCCCGGTAGCTCCAAGCCTCCCGAGTCGCCCTCGACCATTCTTGGTCAGTCCCTCTCGGCCCTGGCGTCTCTAAGCCCGCCGACCGGCTCCGACCATTCCTAGTCGGCCTCTCTCGGCCCCGGCAGCTCCAAGCCTTCCGAGTCAGCCCCGACCATTCCTGGTCGGTCCCTCTCGGCCCTGGCGTCTCCAAGCCCGCCGAGCCGGCCCCGACCATTCCTAGTCGGCCTCTCTCGGCCCCGGCAGCTCCAAGCCTCCCGAGTCGGCCCCGACCATTTCTGGTCGGTCTCTCTCGGCCCCGGCAGCTTCAAGCCTCCCGAGTCGGCCCCAAGCCTCCCGAGTCGGCCCCGACCATTCCTGGTCGGCCTCTCTCGCCCCGGCAGCTCCAAGCCTCCCGAGTCGGCCCCGACCATTCCTGGTCGGTCCCTCTCGGCCCTGGTGTCTCCAAGCCCGCCGAGCCGGCCCCGACCATTCCTGTTCGGCCTCTCTCGGCCCCGGCAGCTCCAAGCCTCCGAGTCGGCCCCGACCATTCCTGGTCGGTCCCTCTTGGCCCTGGCGTCTTCAAGCCCGCCGAGTCGGCCCCGACCATTCCTGGTCGGCCTTTTTCAGCCCCGGTAACTCCGAGCTTTCCGAGTCGGTCCCGACCATTCCTGGTCGGCCCCTCTTGGCCCTGGCGTCTCCAAGCCTGCCAAGTCGGCCCCAACCATTCCTGATCGGCCCCTCTCGGCCCCCGGCATCTCCAGTCCGCCGAGCCAGCCTCGACCATTCCTGGTCGACCCCGCCCTGACACTTCTTGGTCGGCGAGGTTGGCCCCGGCCATCCCCAGTCGACCCAGCTCGACCTCGGCTCCTTCGGGAGAGTCGAGACTTCCCAGTTTCCTCCAAATCTGCCTCAGCGCGGCTCTGGTAGCTCAGGACGCCACCTCTCTGACCCGCGCCGCCTGACAATGCCAGATCCAACTACCCACTGGCCACGCTGCTGATGGGACTGGATCCAACTACCCAACAGCTCCACTAACTGATGGGACTTAGCCCACCCACCGCCGTGATGGGACTTAGCCCATCAACCGCCGTTTTCTCCCTCTCCGATGGGACGGGACCCACCAACCAGCCCAGGTTCACACAACTCCCAAGAACTCCGTGGACATTCCCTTTTCACAGAATCTCACGTGATCATGTAAGTGTTAACCCCTATAAAGAGGTGAATCCACCCAATAATCAGGTATGAGTGATAACCCCAAGAAATCACTATCCTAACACCCAGAGAGGAATCCCTCCTCCTCGGAACCCCCCCTTTTTTCATCTGAAAAGAGCTCCTTAGAGCTCCTCCTCAGCTGTGACCTCGATTGCTAACTTGAGCATCGGAGGGTCCCACCGGAGAATCCCTCCGGTCTTGGGGCTTTTTGCAGGAAACTCGGTGGAGCAAAGATCCTCTGATCAATCCACTTTCTTATCCCAATGTTTAGGACCAGTGATCGGGCGTCATCAGATTGGCACGCCAGGTAGGGGGGAACGCGGTGCAGGACACAGCAGGTATCTCAGGGCCTCCCTGTGCTACATCTCACCGAACTCTACTCCCCCCTCTTTTCTCCTTGAAGCTATGGTGGTGACACGAGCTCAGGACGCTTCCGTTATCTGTCCAGCGGGGCTTCCCCTGCCAGTTAAGCAGAAGGAGGCCAATCCCCTTGCTACCGATCCTCCTGTCACCTGCCCACCACCAGATGCAGCTGTTCAAACTGCAGAGCGACTAGCAACCCTCTCCCAGCAAGTCCAAACTCTCACCGCTATGGTCCACGAGCTCCAGCAGCAGCAGTCCATGGCCACCCAGCACCAGACCACTCCCCTCGCCAGTCAGCAGTCGGCGAGGGGAGGCTCTCCTCGGTGGGAGGCCGGTCGACGGGAGGCTGATCGTCGCCCAGCTTCCCCTAGGAAGCCTCGCCGCGAGCCCCCCAAGCGGCCGCGGTCCCCTGATCATGGCCCCAGCAAACTTCCTCCCAAGCCGCATTATCAGGAGGAGCTAAAGCGGAAGTCCCGACTCCCGCGTCCTTCTCCTTCTCTTTCTTCCTCTTCCTCTTCCTCCGAACCATCCCGGAGGGCCCCGGCAATCAGCTGCCAGGCGGAGGAACGCCTGGATGAGTGCAATAGGCGACTAGATGAACTCGCCAGGAAAATCAATCACCAACCGGAGGAAGAGTTTGACACCCATCCTCCTTACACCCACTGGATATTGGAGGAGCCTGTTCCCTCCAGATTCTGCTTCCCCCAGGTAGATCCGTATGATGGTACGACAGATCCTCTCGATCAACTCGAGAGCTATAAAGCAATGATGCAAGTCCAAGGCGCTTCGGATGCCCTTCTCTACAAAGCCTTTCCCGCCACTCTATGGAAGGCCGCTCGCGCGTGGCACTCGCGCCTGCCCCCTCATAGCATCGACTCCTTCTGAGAGCTGGAGAAGGCCTTTTTGGCACATTTCGATGCCTACCGACGGATCCCAAGGGTAGCAGACATCCTCTTCTCCGTGCGCTAGAAGAAGGGGGAGTCACTGCGGGACTTTGTATCCCGGTTCAAGGCTGCCGCCCTTGAAGTCTACCATCTCGATAACGTGGTAGCGACGTTGGTGCTAAAGCGGAGACTCCTCCCATCCCGCTTCACCTTCTCCTTAGACAAAAAACCCCCGAGCTCTTACTTCGACCTCCTCCTCCGGGCTCAAAAGTACATCCGTGCAGATGAGGCTGACTCCACCCGCCAAGAATCTTTAAGGAGCTCCAGTCACAAGCCCGCTCGCCCTGAGCCGAGTGGACCCCCTCAACACCGGCGGTCTGACCCGCCTCGCCGACCCGACAACAGGCGTCGGAGCCCTGTCCCCGATGAGAGCAAGCTCACACCTCTTCTCGCCCCTCGATCCCACATCCTGATGGAGATCGAGGGCGAGCCTTACCTCCAACGCCCTTCTCCCATGAAGAAAGGTCCTCCCCGCGACAAAAGCCGTTACTATCGATTCCACCAGGATTATGGCCATGACACTGACAGCTGCTACAGCTTGAAGCAGGCCATCGAGGAGCTCATTCAGCGGGGCTACCTCGGCAAGTATGTTCAGAAGGCGCCGCAGCCGCTGCCGACCCTCATGGGACCTCCACCTGTTCAAGCCGCGGTCGACAACGCCCCCATGGAACGGACGGTCGGAATGGTGTCTTGGGGATCAGCCTCTACATCTAAGCGGCTTAGAGGGGAGGAGGCGCCGAATAATGTAATTCCTGGGGGGGAATATGCTGTTACGGAAAATGTCAATAATGAAGGTATCGTCGTCTCTATGATGATCGCCAAGCATCCTGTAAAAAGGATATTAGTTGATAGTGGCAGCTCAACTGACATCCTTACTTACGATGCTTTTGTTCGGATGGGATTATCTCTAGACTCCCTTCAGCCTGTGGCAGCCCCGTTGGTCGGGTTCACTGGGGACTCTGTAAGGGTTGAAGGCGAGATACCTTTGCCTGTGACAGCCGGAATGACACCATGCCAGAGCACAGTGATCATGAAATTTTTGGTTGTAAGGGTCCCCTTGGCGTACAATGCCATTCTCGGACGTCCAGGTCTGAACCTTTTGGATGCAGTTATCTCCACCCGACGTTTACTGGTGCAGTTCCCCACTAGTGCAGGAGTTGGAGAGATGCGCAGTGAGACCAGCCCGGTCCTACCCTGTTATCACGCGGCATCAAGTCCTCTAGAACCAGCTTTAGAAGCATCCGACCCCAGAGACTCTAGCAAGGGAGGGGAACCAGCTGAGCACCTCCTAACTTTCCCTCTTGGAGATGACCCGGCGAAGACCGTCCGTGTCGGCGGACTCCTTCCCCAAGAGGATCGGGAGCGCCTCTTGACCTTTTTACGGGCTAACTCGGACGTTTTTGCTTGGTCAGCGTTTGATATGCCCGGCATCCCTCCGGAGGTAATCACCCACAAGCTCAACATTGACCTATGACACCGTCCGATCCGCCAAAGGAAGAGAAGCTTCGCTCCTGATCGGCAAAAGGCTGTTGACGAGGAAGTCAACAAGTTGCTCAGTGCCAGCCACATCCGGGAGGCACACTACCCTAGTTGGCTGGCTAATGTGGTCATGGTATATAAGGCAAACGGGAGCTGGAGAATTTGCATAGACTTCACCGACCTCAACAAAGCATGTCCGAAAGACAGCTTTCCCCTGCCAAGGATAGATTAGCTGGTGGATTCTACCTCCGGGCATGAACTCCTCAGCTTCATGGACGCCTTCTCTGGATATAATCAGATAAAGATGGACCCCAGTGACGAAGAGCATACATCCTTTGTGACGGAGAAAGGCATTTATTGCTACAAAGTGATGCCTTTTGGCCTCAAAAATGCGGGGGCAACCTACCAAAGGTTGATGAATAGAGTGTTCCAGGACCAGCTAGGCCGGAATATGGAGGTCTATGTATATGACATGCTGACAAAGAGCACCCGTGCCTCCGATCACGTCTCCGACTTGTAGGAAACTTTTAATAATTTTTGTCATTTCCAAGTCAGGCTAAACCCCAAGAAGTGTGCTTTTGGGGTCACGGCGGGCAAGTTCTTGGGTTTCATGGTGACCCAGCGGGGGATCGAGGTGAACCCAAAGAAGATCAGTGTCATACTCGACATGAGGCCACCGTCCAGCAAGAAGGAAGTACAGTGACTAACAGGGAGGATAGCGGCTCTAAGCCATTTCCTCTCCAAATCGGCCAAGAGATGCTTGCCTTTCTTCAAGGCCCTGCGGAAGATGAACAGCTTCAAGTGGACGGATGACTGCCAGAAAGCCTTCGACGGGTTGAAGGCATTCCTGTCCTCTCCGCCGCTCCTATCCAAGCCAAGAGACGGGGAAAGTCTCTTCCTCTACTTAGCTGCTTCTTCGGAAGCCGTTAGCTCAGTCCTGGTGCATCTCGATGCCGACGAAACCTAGAGACCCGTCTATTATATGGGTAAGGTCCTTCATGATGCAGAAGTTAGATACTCCAAGACAGAGAAAGTCATTTTTGCCCTGATAGTTTCTGCCCGGTGCCTCCGCCCGTACTTTCAAGCTCATCCTATTGTGGTGCTCACGGATCAGCCCCTTCGAGCCATCCTGGCTCGTCCGGATACCTCAGGCCGACTCGCCAAGTGGGCCATCAAGCTAGGAGAGTTCGACCTCTCCTTCCAGGCACGACCGGCTCTGAAGTCCCAAGTTTTAGCTGACTTCCTAGTTGAATGCACTTGGGCGGAGGAGGAAACTAAAGAGGTTGCCAAAGAACAGTGCGAGCCCGAACCAAACGATGATGGAGAAACTTGGATCCTTCATGTGGATGGCGCATCGAACTCTCAGGGAAGCAGCACCGGCCTCATTCTTGCCGGGCCGAGGGGAGAGAGGACAGAATGTGCCCTGCGGTTTCTATTCGAGGCCACCAACAATCAAGCTGAATACGAAGCCCTGTTGGCCGGATTAAGGCTAGCCCAGGAGTTTGGAATAAGGCATCTCAGAGCCTTCACAGACTCGCAACTAATCTCTGGGCAAATCAACGGAGAATACGAGGCGCGCGACCCTATTATGACTCAGTACTTGAGCAAGGTTCAGCTTTTGATCTCCCCGCTACCTTACTTCAGTATCAGTTACATTTCCCGGAGCGAGAATGCCAAAGCCGACATCCTCTCTCGTCTCGCTACCTCTGCCGACGACATAGCAAGGGACGCTTACATTGAATATCTAGAAAGGCCTAGCATAGAGGATAGCGAGGAAGTCCTCCCGCTCACCCAAGAGCCCACATGGATGGATGCCTACGTCCGCTATTTCACTGATGGCACACTCCCTGATGACCGCAATGAAGCCAGGCTGCTCAAGTGGAGGGCCTCCAAATTCATCCTCCTCGACGAGCGTTTATACAGAAGGTCGTTCTCCTACCCCCTGCTCAAGTGTGTAGGACTCGCTGACGCCGACTACATCCTTAGAGAAATCCACGAGGGCATCTGTGAAATCATCTGGGGGGCAGATCCCTAGCCCAAAAGGCTCTCCGTCAGGGGTACTTCTGGCTCACTATGAGGGAGGATGCGGCTAAATTAGTTCAGAAATGCGATGGGTGTCAGCGCCATGCACACATTCAACATTAACCATCTACCCCGCTGAGCCCGCTCTCAACCCCATGGCCTTTCGCTCAATGGGGAATGAACATCCTCGGGCCGTTCCCCCCAGCTTCAGGGCAACAGAGATTCTTACTAGTCGCCATCGATTACTTCACCAAATGGGTCGAGGTCGAGGCACTGGCCAAGATCACGGAAAGCAAGGTCAAGGCTTTCTTCTGGAAATCGATCATATGCCAATTTGGCCTGCCTCACACGCTCGTCACGGACAACGACTGCAATTCAACAATGAAGCATTTAAAGCCTTCTGTGACGAACTAGGCATTCATCACAGATTCACTTCTGTCGGCCACCCCCAAACCAACGGAGAGGCTGAGGTCATGAACTGCACCATCCTCAGAGGACTCAAAACTCAGCTAGACGGATCCAAAGGTCGGTGGGTGGAAGAGCTCCCCAGTGTGATATGGGCTTACCACACGACCCCTAGAGTCCCGACGGGCGAGACTCCCTCTTGCCTTCGGATCCGAGGCCGTCATTTCCGTCGAGATCGGACCACCCAGTCCACGTGTGGAGTCCTTCAACGAAGAAAACAACTCCGCGCTGATTTAGGTTAGTGTGGACTTCATCGACGAGGTGCATGATCGGGCGAGGCTGCGCATGGTGACCTTTCGTCAGCGAGCGGCCAAGTACTACAATGCTCGAGTTCGTCTCAAGGTTTTTCGCCGCGGAGACTTGGTTTTGAGAAAAGCTGAAGTATCTAAGCCTACAGAGGGAGGCAAGCTATCCCCCAACTGGGAGGGCCCTTATCGTGTCACCGAGACACTCCACCGGGGGGCATACAAGCTAGAAGAACTCAACGGACAACCCATTCCACGTACCTGGAATGCGGATAACCTCCACCAATATTATCAATAGTGTATTCCCCTGGGGCATGGGCAATAAAGGAGGTCCCTTCTGACGCCGCAGCCTACTCTCCCTCGCACCCACAAACCAGGTCTCTTAAAAGGAGCTCACCGGCATCGCGGCTAACGGGACACCACTCGGCCCTGGCACGATGGTGCCCCCGAGTCGATTAAGACCCTAACATCTCTGTACCCGGTCGAGTTGCCCCTCAAGTAGCACACAAACCCCTGAGGTGGTTCAAAAGGAGCTCACCAGTATCGCAGCTAACGGGACACCACTCGGCCCCGGCACGGCGGTGCCCCCGAGTCGGTTAAGACCCTAACAGCTCCGTACTCGATTGAGTCACCCCTCAGGTGGTACACAAACCCCTGAGGTGGTTCAAAAGGAGCTCACCGGCATCGCGGCTAATGGGACACCACTCGGCCTCGGTACGGCGGTGCCCTCGAGTTGGTTAAGACCCTAACAGCTCTGTACCCAGTCGAGTCACCCTCAGGCAGCACACAAACCCCTGAGATGGTTCAAAAGGAGCTCACCGGCATCGCGGCTAACGGGACACCACTCGGCCCAGGCACGGTGGTGCCCCCGAGTCGATTAAGACCCTAACAGCTCCGTACCCAGTCGAGTCGCCCCTCAGACGGCACATAAACCCCTGAGGTGGTTCAAAAGGAGCTCATCGGCATCGCGGCTAACGGGACACCACTCGGCCCTGGCACGATGGTGCCCCTGAGTCGGTTAAGACCCTAACAGCTCCGTACCCGGTCGAGTCACCCCTCATGCGGCACACAAACCCCTGAGGTGGTCCAAAAGGAGCTCACCGGCATCGCAGCTAATGGGACACCACTCATCACCAGCACGGCGGTGTGCCCGAGTCGGTTAAGACCCTAACAACTTCATACCCGGTTGAGTCGCCCCTCAGGTGGCACACAAACTCCTAAGGTGGTCTAAAAGGAGCTCACCGGCATCACGGCTAACAGGACACCACTCAGCCCTGGCATGGCGGTGCCCCCGAGTCGGTTAAGACCCTAACAACTCCGTACCCGATCGAGTTGCCCCTCAGGCGGCACACAAACCCCTGAGGTGGTTTAAAAGGATCATCAGCACCACAGCTTGCAGGACAACTCTCGACCCCGACATGGCGGTGTTTCCCCTAATAGCTCTATATGCATTCAAGTCGCCCTTCACATGGAACCCAGACCATGGAGATAGCTCTAGAAGGCTCGTGGCCCTCACGGACTCTGGGTCGGCCGGCTCAGCCACAGCCTTTCCCGGTCGACCCTGACCGACCCAGGCACCTCCAACACTGGCCGAGTCGGCGTAAACCTCCCCCGGTCGGCCCTGCTCGTCCTTGGCGCCCTCGCATTGGCTGAGTCAGCCTCGACCATCTCTGGTCAGTCCCAATGCCTCCGAAATTAATCTTGGCATCAAGTCGCCCATGGATCTTTCCAAGCCTTTAGAAGATTCATACGCAAATGAGTCTTCTTTCGAATAGTCTATAGAATCGTGAGGCCTCTTGAGTAACCTTCCACATGGCCGGCTTACATTCCGGGGATGCATTCGAACATCATCTAGTCCAAAGTTGCAGTTCGGTTGTGGCATGGTCAACATATGCAATGTTTGAAGCTAAGAAAATGTTTCAGAGGATGCACGTTTGGCCATGACGTTCTCAGCATATGTAATTCGGCCACGGGAAGTAAAGACACAGTAGGCGCTTTTCCCAAAAGAAGAAGGAACAGATAGAGCAAAATTTGATAAATTTTTTTTCTTCATTGATAATCAAGAAGAGGTACAAAATTGAGAAGATTTGACAAAAAGTTTCTTCATTAACAGTCAAGGGTAAGTACAAAATCGGGCCTGAGGCCGGTTACACAAGATAAAGAAGAAAAATGTACATTGGGTCTTCAAGGCTCGCCGAGGCCAGGCTTCTTCTCGTCCTTTTTCTCTGCTGGCTCCTCGTCAGGCTCCCCAAGCCGGATGTCTTCAAGTTCAGCAACGTCGATCTCGAGGGCCGCAGACACTCTGACCTTGCACATCTCGAAGCCTTGAACGTAAGCATCGAGGCTGACCTCGATGACTTCCTGCTTGAACTCCGGCGAGGCCTTGTAATTGGAGACGGCCTACCCCGCCTCGGCTTCAACCCACTGCGCTTTGGCCTCGGCCTCCTTGGCTCGCACCTCGGCCTCTCAGGCCCTGCTCTCAGCTTCTTCGGCATGGGCACTAGTGTCATCGGTACAGGCCACCGTCCCGGCCTTCTCTGAGACCGCTTCCGCTGCCGCTTTCTCCGCGGCAGCGGCCCTCTCCCCTGCAGCCTGAACCTCCTCCTCAGGGCTTTGGAGCCATCGGGCCAGCTCTTCATTCTACGCTACGGCGGCCTTCGACCTTTCTGAGGCCAACTCCATTTTGGCCTCGGCTGCGGAGGCCCGGCTCTCCATCTCCCTTAGGCGGCCGGCCACGCTCTCCTCCCGGGCCAAGGTCTCTTGATGAAGGCGAGCAATACTTTTGGCCTGCACCATGCTCTCCTTCTTATACTTGTCGGCCCTCGCCATGGCTTTGATCATCGTGTTCGAGGAGTGGGCGAGTGCCTCGCGAAGACCAATTGCGCCATTGGCCATCTGTAGCAGAGGAAACATGTTAGCTGCGGGAAAAAAAAATATTGGGGAAAATGAGGAAGATTCAAAAAGTACCTGGACAACGGCGACCATGACCATATCCAGGAGCGCGGAGTGACTCAATCCCCGCATCTCCTCTTCGAACTCGGCGGTCCAAACTCCCGACAAGAGGCGGAAGGCTTGTGCGGCGTCCGCCATCGTGCCAATCGTAGGGACCAGCTGTGTCTGTCCCTCCTGCGGACCTTCGGCTTGAGGGCGGGCCGGGCAACGAGCCGGTTGAGGGGATGAGCTCCTCGGCTCATCCTCTTCTTCTCGGTCACCTCTGCCCCATCACGGGCCTTCCTGGCGACTCGCTCCCCCTCACCGACAGTTGGAGGAGCACTCTCCCTCCCCGGCTCTGCAGCAGCCGGGGGGCCAACGGCGATGGTAACCCACCCCGCCTCGGGTGCATCGGCGGCGGCGGGGGCTTCCTCCTCATCCAAGACCACCACCATCATTTCGGTGGTGGTCAGGATCTCCCCTTCTTCAATCTCAGGCCTAGCTGGCTTCGGAGCCACCCTTGCGACCTGCTTCTTCTCAGCTAGCTCCTCCGCAGGCGCTAAGGCCGTGAGGGCTGCGGCCGGCCCGGCTGGCTCCCTTTTCTGAATTCTTTTTGCCGGCATGGACGGCTCACCTGTCGCCTGCCTCTTTTGCCTCAGGATGGCCTTGAAATCGCTGGCGGAAACCTTCATTGCTGCACGGAAAAGAATAATGGGCATTAGTGGCGACATACAGCAAATCGAAGGACGGGGCAGAATATTCAGACGTCAAGCTCACTAGTCGCTGGGGCTAATTCGGCTTCTACCAGGTTCTCCTCGGACAGGAGTTTCTTGTAGCCAGGGATTTGGCAGTTGGACAGTTGGGTGAATAGTTCCTTATCCCTATCCCTGACGGAGGAATCTTCATTGGAGCTAGTGTTTGGCTCCCTCCAGGCGGCCCTTACCCCCTCGACGTGGGCAAAAAGAAATCTAGGTTTCCACCCCCTAACTTTGGATGGGAGGCCTAGGGGGAAAGCCCTACCCGACATGGCGGTAAATGCCCACCAGGCCCCCTCACCTTGACGGTGGAGCTTATAGAAAGCTCGAAACATAGATAGCCCTGGGCGGGCCCCCTCAAAATGACAAAGAATGACAAAGGCACAGATTATCCGAATCGAGTTCGGAGTCAACTGTGCAGGCACTAACCTATACCTATCTAAGAGGTTAAGGAAAAAATGATGGAAAGGAAGGCACAGCCCGCACCGGAAGAACTCCTCGTATAGAGCAACCCGACCTGGATGGTCAGAGGTCACCCTATCTTCGGGCCCCAGTGCGGACAGGCCAATGAAGTCAGGGATCAGGTACCTAGCCCTAACGGTCTCTACGTTCTTAGAGGTCATGGTTGATGCCACCCCCGCTGGACCCGCTGGGTTAGAGCTCACTGCCGGAGGAAGCGCCGGATGGTGAAAGGACACGGGGACTGCCCTAATAGGAGGACCGGAGGTGGACGGAGGTCCTATCGCCCCCGATTGGTCGCGGATGATGATGCCACCCACCGACCGAGGCATTCGGCTACTAGCTACAAGGGCATGATTTTCACTGCTAGATTGGAAAGACTCTTGTACAGTCTCTTGCCCTCCCTAATGGCACTGCGGTCCATGGGTGAAGTAAGTGATGAAACTAACCTGGGAATTGGAAGGACTCAGGTCACAGAAGAACTCAGGGAAGAAGAAAGTGGAAGAAAGCAATGGCAGCGTAAAGGTTTCCACGGGCTCTTGAAATGCTTTTATAGCCTCCATCATCGACTAACGCCGCTCGAGATCCTGCCAAGTGGCGCTCATCCATTGCGTTACGGGCTGCCAGCCGGAAACCTCGCCTGCGCCCGAGGCGTACCACCTTGATTCACTCCAAAAGGCGTGATCCTTGGCCAATAGTGGGGCATAGAAAATAGAAAGGCAATGATGGTCCTTGCCTTTTTTCCATCCCCCGATGAGCTCCCTCTTCGGAGCGATTCGGTGCCAACGTCAGCCCCACCTAACGCATGATTACGGGAGATCTTCGAAGTGACACTGCCTTGGGATAAAGCTTCAGCTCATCAAACAATTTAAAGCGCACTAAGGAGGCAATCATTCTTTTTGAATTTTCGCGCCCCTTTCGCCCAAAGGATTGTAGGCACGCGGCCCTTAGTGCTCAGGGGCCGAGGGGCATCTGATGTGGCTAGTGTAGCCACAGGGGCATTTTCGGCAAAATCAAAACATTAGTGCTTCCGGCAGCTCCAAGCTTGCCAAGTCGGTCCCGACCATTCCTGGTCGGCCCCTCTCGGCCCGGCGTATCTAAGCCTGCCGAGTCGGTCCCGACCATTCCTGGTTGGTCTCTCTTGGCCCCGGCAGCTCCAAGCCTCCCGAGTCGGCCCCGACCATTCCTGGTCTGCCTCTCTCGGCCCCGACAGCTCCAAGCCTCCCGAGTCGGCCCCAACCATTCTTGGTCGGTCCCTCTCGGCCCTGGCATCTCCAAGCCCGCCGAGCCGGCCCCGACCATTCCTGGTCAGCCTCTCTCGGCCCCGGCAGCTCCAAGCCTCCCGAGTCGGCCCCGATCATTCCTGGTCGGTCCCTCTCAGCCCTGGCGTCTCCAAGCCCACCGAGCTAGCCCCGACCATTCCTGGTCGGCCTCTCTCGGCCCCAGCAGCTCCAAGCCTCCCGAGTTGGCCCCAACCATTCCTGGTTGGTCCCTCTCGGCCCTGGCGTCTCCAAGCCGGCTGAGTCGGCCCCGACCATTCCTGCTCGGCCTCTCTCGGCCCCGGCAGCTCCGAGCCTCCCGAGTCGGCCCCGACCATTCCTGGTCGGTCTCTCTTAGCCCCGGCAGCTCCAAGCCTCCCGAGTCATCCCCGACCATTCCTGGTCGGCCTCTCTTGGCCTCGGCAGCTCCAAGCCTCCCGAGTCGGCCCCGACCATTCTTGGTCGGTTCCTCTCGGCCCTGGCGTCTCCAAGCCCATCGAGCCGGCCCCGACCATTCCTAGTCGGCCTCTCTCGGCCCCGGCAGCTCCAAGCCTCCCGAGTTGGCCCCGACCATTCCTGGTCGGTCCCTCTTGGCCCTGGCATCTCCAAGCCCGCCGAGTCGGCTCCGATCATTCCTGGTCGGCCTCTCTCGGCCCCGGCAGCTCCGAGCCTCCCGAGTCGGTCTCGACCATTCCTGGTCGGCCCCTCTTGGCCCCGGCGTCTCCAAGCCTGCCAAGTCAGCTCCGACCATTCCTGATTGGCCCCTCTCAGCCCCCGGCATCTCCAGTTCGCCGAGCCAGCCCCGACCATTCCTTGTCGGCCCCGCCCCGGCACTTCTTGGTCGGCGAGGTTGGCCCCGGCCATCCTCGGTCGACCCAGCTCGGCATCGGCTCCTTCGGAAGAGTCGAGACTTCCCAGTTTCCTCCAAATTTGCCCTAGTGCGGCTCTGGTAGCTCAGGACGCCACCTCTCTGACCCGCGCCACCTAACAATGCCAGATTCAACTACCCACTGGCTACGCTGCTGATGGGACTGGACCCAACTACCCAATAGTCCCACTAGCTGATGGAACTTAGCCCATCAACCGCTGTGATGGGACTTAGCCCACCAACCGTCGTTTTCTCCCTCTCCGATGGGACAGGACCCACCAACCAGCCCAGGTTCACATAACTCCCAAGAACTCCGCAGACATTCCCTTTTCACGAAATCCCACGTGATCATGCAAGTGTCAACCCCTATAAAGAGGTGAATCCACCCAATAATCAGGTATGAGCGATAACCCCAAGAAATCGCTATCCTAACACCCAGAAAGGAGTCCCTCCTCCTCGGGACCCCCCCTTTTTTATCTGAAAAGAGCTCCTTCGAGCTCCTCCTCAGCTGTGACCTCGATTGCTAACTTGAGCGTCGGAGGGTCCCACCGAGAATCCCTTCGGTCTTGGGGCTTTTTGCAGGAAACTCGGTGGAGCAAATATCCTCTGATCAATCCGCTTTTTTATCCCAACGTTCAGGACCAGTGATCGGGCGTCATCAATTTTATATATGGTTATGTTTGTAAAAATTGTATAATATTCATATTCATTATATTATTCATAATTGCTCTGTATTCATCTATTCTGAATTTTATATTATATTCATTTCATATTTTTCAAACTTCAATTCAAAGCAAACGTCTAGATTATTTATAGGCTATTATCTTTTTTTTTTTAATTCGAAGTCAATCAAATAGGCAGAACCTACATAAATTTTGGTCTCTTGTTGACTATAAAACTATTCTCAAGATATCTTTATATTCATATCCGCTTTATATTATTAATGGATATTGTCACATATTTTTTTATATTTATCGGGAAAGAACTTTCAACCTAATATTTGATCGAATGGAACTATTGAAGGAATAAAGATTTAGCCTCGATGGCTAGGTTGAATCGATAAAATAAGTCCGTTTAGTAAATAGATCAGGCTTAAAGATTAAAACTTATTTTTTATATAAGAATTTAACAAGATAAAGGATGCAAGTTCTTGGCAATATTTTGTTATTCTTATTTATTTTTTTAATACTTTTAAATAATATATGTTGCTTATAGTATAGGACTATGATCTAATTACTTTTTCTTATTAGAGAGTGGAGAGAGAGAGAGAGAGAGAGAGAGAGATGGATCCAAGTGCAAAAATTCAAACCAGCGATGAACTCAAAATGGGGGTTGTTAAGGTGTTTGGTTGTATGGTTATATATATATATATATATATATATATATATGCATAAAACCAAGTAGGAAAGTGAGATGTTGTGAGGAAGGAAATGGTTATATAGCTTCGCGGTAGGTTGAATTGGGCTAATAAAGATATCTGTCGATCTAAGCCTACCTGAAAGTTAAGCAAGCCCAATTTTTTAAGTCTAAATCATGGGTTTAACCCTCTTACCTAATGCACTTTAGTTAGTATTTAATTCATATCTACTTAGCATGTTAATCATATTTAATAAAATAACTCAAAATTTCTTCTAAAAGGAATGGTTAAAGATATTATTTATGTTTTTTGATGTTGTAAAATTAATATGAAACTAAACACGTGCATATATAGGCTCTTATAAATAAAATCATAAGCACATCAATCGATTGTTGTCAATCTTAAAATCTATTTGTTATAATATAACCTCAAATCTCTTTAGCTTATGAGCTATGTTCGCACTGATATTATTTTAAAATACTCAATATTGCCGCCAAGTCACGTTCCTCCAATGCTGGGAGACGGAGATCCTCCTCCTTGAAGAAGCTCCTGCAAGAAAGTCTCCGGAGACCGGTTGCATCGGTGGGGACCCTCCAACGCTAAAGTAAGCGACTCGAAAATAATGAAGAAAAAAACTAGCAGAGAAATAGCTAGAAAGCTTGAGTTCAGATCCCTTTCCTCGTTGTGAGTATGGGTTCTTATACCTATTCGAAGATTCCCTTTTTCGCTTTTAGAAGGTAGCTAATCCCGATGTGTCGTTGTCCGTTAGCGAACAGGTGGCCAGGCTAACATAGACAGGTCGCAATCGATACTGAGTATGTCAGAGGTATCTTGCCCCATGAACCAACTGTTAGGCGTGGCACCACAGGTGGTAGGTGGGCCTAGTCGTGTCAGGCGTGCACTGTTACGGGTAGTAGCCACCCGCAGTTGTAGATGATTAGTGGGCCACGTGGCAGCTGCAGACGGTTGGTGGGCCATGTGGTAGTGTCAGGCAGCTCAAGGTAGAGAAGACTGAGGTTCGAGGCCAAGGAGACTTGAGGTCCAAGGCCGTGGGGACTCGCAGCTGGAGGCTGAAGGGATGAAGCCCGAGGCCGAGGGGACTTGAGGTCCGAGGGAAACTGAAGTCTGAGGCCGAGGAGACTTCGAAGCAAGGTTGTCAATTTCGTTTCGGATTATATTTTGGTTTAGCTTATGAAACGAAATATTTTGGTATCGGACCGTTTCGGTGCTTCGTTTCGAAATATATATATATATATATATATATATATATATATATATATATATATATATATATATATAAAAAATTTATTCATAATTCATATTCTTTATAAATAATAATAACAACATAAAAATAAAGAGTTTAAGTTTTTAAGAGTTTGAAATATATATATAATGAAAAAATTCATAATTCATATTCTTCATAAATAATAATAACAATATAAAATAAAGAGTTTGAGTTTTTAAGAGATGCGACCGTGAGGATAGGGTAACCAGAATTTTTTTGTTATTATATATATATATTTTAAAATGGGGATAGGGTAACTAGAATTTTTTTTATATTATATATATATATAAAATGGTTCTGAAAGGTTTAATAATTCATAAATTGGTCTCCAAAACATATTTTACCGAAACGGCCGAAACATACTGAAACGGCCGAAAACGGCCGAACTACATCGAAACGCATCGAAACGGCCAAAAAATCTTTCGAAATGAAACGTAGTACTTATTTTTTCGGATAAGCTACCAAAATGAAATGTCTCGGCCGAAACGACCGAAACGAAACGAAATTGATAACTTTGCTTCGAAGGCCGAGGGGACCCACAGCTGGAGGCTGAAGGGACGAAGCCCGAGGCCGAGGGGACTTGAGGTCAGAGAGGACCTAAAGTCTGAGAACGAGGAGACTTCGGAGGCCGAGGGGACCCGCAGCTGGAGGCCGAGGGGATGAAGTCCGAGGCCGAGGGGACTCAAGGTCCAAGAGGACCTAAGGTCCAAAGCCGAGGGGACTTCAGAGGCCGAGGGGACCCGCAGCTGGAGGTTGAAGGGACAAAGTCCGAGGCTGAGGGGACTTGTGGTCTGAGGGGACTTGAGGTCCGAGGCCAAGGGGACTTCGGAGGCCGAGGGGACGAAGTCCGAAGCTAAGGGGACCTGAGGTTCGAGGGGACCTGAAGTTCAAGGCCGAGGGGACTTCGGAGGTCGAGGGGCGAAGTCCGAGGCTGAGGGGGCTCAAGGTCTGAGGGGGCCTGTTGTCCGAGGCCGATGGGACTTCGGAGGCCAAGGGGACCCGCAGCTGGAGGTCGAAGGGACAAAATCCGAGGCCAAGGGGACTTGAGGTCCGAGGGGACTTCGGAGGTTAAGGCCGAGGGGGCTTGAGAGGCCAAGGCCGAGGGGACCTTGGAGGCCGAGGCTGAGGGTACCTCGGAGGCCGAGGTGGTGGTTCCGCTAGCTGCTTCGTTCGTCAACTCTAACACGGCTTCATTAGCCACATCAGATGCCCCCTTACCTCTGAGACAAAGTGGGCCCACCCTTGCCAGGCGAAAGGGGCATATGCTCCCAGGTGGTTGATCCCGATGTGCTGCCAATTGCGGAGGGGCGTGTATCCTCGGGTACAGTAATTTCTTAGCGTGGGTGGCTTGCTCTGCGACGCTACCACCTCTGTCAACCGTCAGATCTGTGGAAATCCACCTCGAAACGGGAGTGTCCTCTCAAAACCCAAGAAAAGCAACCACCATCATTGCCACCATGCGTTGACATCAGCGATGCCCTGTGATTGGTCGAAGGCAGAATATCCCATGCGTTGGGCATCTGCCTAGGTGACACCACCTATAGCGAGGGTCCGCGTGGCCGGTTAGGTAAGGCGGGACTATTCGAAAATGATAAATCGGAGGGAAAGCTCTCGAGCCTAGCATTCTGCCCCTTAAGAGAGTGTCTTCCTCCTCGAGTTCTTCCGCCTTTGTCTTCCTCCCGAGCTGCTCTTCCTTCTTGATCCAGGTTAGTTCCTCAATCACTTCCAACTTCCTAGTTTTTCAATGGCTTCCTCTCCATCTTGGTCCTCTTCTGCTTCCCCTAGGGATCAGATTTCTTCCTCGAGGCTTCAAGCCTCTCCATCTCCCGCACCTTCATGGTCTTCTTCCTCCTTCTATGAGGACCATGTTCTTCTCTTCCAACGGCGAGTCACCGGCCGGGCCCCTGCCAGGAGTCGCTCGGCGGCCGCCGGTGCCTCATCGAGGGTGGGGGCGGAATCCCTGATGGGGACCACCTCCGCAGTAACAAGCCAAGATTTGGCCAACATTAGGATCTGTTACCAGATTCCTAGCAGCATCCATCTTTTTCTCCCTACCCCCGACGATAGGGTAGTTTCTTTCTGGCCTGGTAGAATTACCATCTACGAGGTCTCCCTTAGGATAGGTCTTCGCCTACCCTACCACCCTTTCTTCCTCAATCTTCTTGACTGTTATTCCCTGTCCCTGACGCTCGTCGAGTTGGTTCTGAACTCCATTCGGACCATCTATGGCTTCTTAGTGCTCTGCCATTTTCATGGTATTGAGCCTAGGATCTCTCTCTTTCATTGCTTCTACACCCTTTGACAACAGTTGGGCTGGTGGCTGTTCCAGCCTCGGCTCGGCCAAACCCTCAAACTCGGTATGCCTTCATCCGTCAAGGGATGAAATCCTGTTTCTTTTTTGCCAATCTCGAGGGGGTGAGACCGAGGTGGGAGGAACCGGACACGAGACCGAACAAGGACTTGATGGTGGCCCCGGGGGACAGGGAGGCACTCGGGCAACTCTTGACAGCCAAGGTCCCCCATTGCAATCAGCTCCTGTCGGAGGATAACCTTCGGCTCACAGGCGTCTCTTCTTGCAGCGGTGAGCGACCGCAGGCCCCGATCCTTGGCCTATTTTCCTTCATTCTCCTTTTTTTTTTACTATGACTAATGATTTGTGCAGTGATGAAGACCCCGGTTCACGTTGTCCAAAAGGCTGCGATGAAGGGGAAGAGGGCCCTCGAGGGTGCTGAGGGGCCAAGCGAAAGGCAATGGACCCAGGCCCCGGGTCGATCCCCGGTACGGTCTCCCCTACCCTCGGAACATGAGAGGGAGCCAGTAGTCGGCCCCGCCATCAACCTAACGGCTGATACTCCCCCGGAAGGAGCTGTTGCTGGGAGGGCCACGGCGCCGGTAGAGCCCCCTGTCCCAGTCGCCGAACCAAGGTGGAGCCGAGCTCGGGCGAGGGCCCCTTGGCAGCAGCAGGGCCACTGGTGAAGGAAGCGCCGATGGCTACCAGCCCAGCACCCACAGCGCTTGAGCTAGCCGAGGCCGCCGAGGGAGGTGAGGTCAGGGCGATCCCCTCTTGGCCCTCCGTGATGAATCACGATCGCTGGGCGGAGTGACTCATTGCCCAAATTATCATGCCCGAGTTTCGGGAGGAGCTTCGTCAATTGGGAGCCTTGGCCTTCTTTAGGGAGGCTTTCGTGGCACACATTTGGGTAAGTATTTTGCATGATTTAAGTTTTCGGTCTTGGCTGCCTGGTGCTAACTCACTTTTTGATGCAGTTGGTCAACTCCTTGGTGGCCATGAGGGAGGTCATCGACCAAGGGGAGACCGTCCTTCGCCAAGCTTAGAGGGAGGCTGTTGAAGCCTAGGCTTGAGCCGAGAGGGCAGAGGAGGCCTTAGAGGCAGCAAGAACCGACCGAGCTGCCGAGCTCAAGGAGGCCGTCAGTTGGGCGGCCGTCGAGGCCGAGCGCGCTCGTGCAGCCTTGAGCCAGTTGCGGGAGGCTATGGGGGCCGTCATCGCCAGAGATTACCACATCGATGCCCTCTCCATTGAAGTGAAGGCGGCTGAGGAGAGGGTGGAGAATGCCGAAGAGGTGGCGAGGATGGAGAACTCCCACACTGCAAAGGGGGAGGTCCTGGTCCGCAGGGCGGAAGCTGCTGCAGCTGCCGCCAAGGAGAGAGCAGCAGCCATCGAGAGGAGGGCTGTAGAAGCTGTGGACAACTTCCACGACTCTACCAGCTTCTCGGACGAGCTGGCCGAAGCCTCCGCGGACGTCTACCTCCAGGGGTTTCGGGACTACATGGAGAAGGTGGCCAGGGTCCTCGGTCTTCCCAGCGTTGCGGACATCGAGCAAGATGAGGTGTCCGAGGAGCCGCTATCTGACGATGGGCCTGCGGCGGCCGATCCCTGATTCCCCCTTTACCTTTTTTTTTTGTCCTTGTATTGAAGTCCGACTTGGTCGGCATTTTGTAAACACTTTAAGCAATGAAAATATTCTTTTTTAAATATGCTTTCGAGAGTTAGTGTAGTGCACCTTGCCTTTTATCTTGCCATCATAGGACCCTTAATAGGGCTGCATCGGCACTGGGGAACAGTGTTCGTCTGCTTGCCACGAGCAAATCTGCAACTTAGTTGCTATATAGGATCGGGTTCTAGTGGGGGCACTGAGGCTGACCTCGAAGCTTCCCTTAGTGAACCCGAGATCTGTGCATAGGTGAGCTCCGTGGTGAGCCTATAGCACTGAGCCGCCTTCGGGACCCCAAGTCTGTCCGAGGCCATTCCTTAGGTGCCAAGTCAGCCTTGAGCTCTCCGTGCTGATCGAGACAGGCCTTGGTGCCGAGCTAGCCTCGGGCTTTCAGTGCCGACCGGAGTCGGGATTTGGTGCCGAGTTAGCCTCGGGCTTTTAGTGCCGACCGAAGTTAGGCTTTGGTGCCGAGCTGGCCTTGGGCTTTCAGTGCTGACCGGAGTTGGGCTTTGGTGCCGAGCTGGACTCGGGCTTTCAGTGTCGATCGGAGTCAGGCTTTGGTGTCGAACTGGCCTCGAGCTTTTAGTGCCGACCGGAGTCGAGCTTTGGTGCCGAGCTGGCCTTAGGCTTTCAGTGCCGACCGGAGTTGGGCTTTGGTGCCGAGCTGGCCTTGGGGTTTTAGTGCCGATCGGAGTCGGGCTTTGGCTGAAAAGATGGATTGCTCGAACACATTTTTATTAGCTGAGAATGTGGGATGGGTAAGTCCAGAAGAATACAAACACTTAATGTAAAGAAGGGGTACATTACTGATAGTATCGTCGAAAGTTGTCAGAATTTTAGGTCCGGGGGAGCGACTTTCCATCCAGTCCTTCGATTCGGTATGCTCCGTAGTGAAGGGCCTCGGTGACTCGATAGGGTCCTTCCCAATTTGGCGATAGCTTTCCTCCTTCCATCAGCTTCGAGACTTCAACCCGTCTGAGGATTAGGTCCCCTGGCAATAACGTTTGAGGGTGAACGTGAGCGTTGTAGTACCTGGCGGTTTGCTGTCGGTAGGTAGCCATCATGAGCCGCGCTCTATCATGTGCCTCTTCCATGAGGTCAAGATTGGCTCGCAGCTAGCTCGAGTTGTCCTCCTCATCGTAAGACTCCATTCGGGGACTTGGAACTCCAATCTCCATGGGGATGATAGCCTCAAACCCGAAGACAAGGCTGAAGGGGGTCTCCTCGGTGGGAGCCTGTGGCATCGTGTGTTGGGGAGTTCCTCCACACATCTCCCTTTGAAGTCGTCCAACCGTGCCCTGAGTCCTTGAAGGATAGTACGATTTATCACCTCGGTCGCCCCGTTGGTCTGGGGGTAACTAACAGAGGTAAACCACTGATGGATGCTAAGCTCAGTGCAGAATCCTCTGATGGGAGCATTGTCGAATTATTGGCCATTATCGGCGATGAGGGTATGCGGCAGTCCGAACCGACAGATTATATACTTCTAGAAAAAGGACCTTACCTTGCTCTCAATAATTTTAGCTATTGCTTCAGCCTCGACCCATTTGGTGAAGTGGTCGATGGTAACCAGTAGGAACCTACGCTAACCAGAGGCTGGAAGGAATGGTCCCAGGATGTCCATTCCCCACAAAGCGAAAGGCCATGGGGTCACCAGGGGGTTTAGCTGAGAGGTTGGCTGCCACTGGATATTGGCATATCGTTGGCAGCTGTCACACCTTTGGACTAGCTCGGCAGCATCCTCCTTCATCGTCAGCCAATAGTATCCTAGGCGCAGGGCTTTGTATGCCAGGGCTCTACCCCCAGATGAATTCTACAGATGCCCTTGTAGATCTTGCGGAGGATGTAATCGACTTTCGTGGGGCCTACGCACTTGAGGACCGGTATGAGAAGGACATTCGGTAGAGTCGCCCATCCATTATCAAAAAATTAGGAGCTCATCACTTGAGCAGCCTAGCTTTGGCAGGGTCTTCGGAGAGGGTGTTAGTGTATGCCCTAGATCCAAATGGATTGAATACAGTATACATTCTATGAATACAAATAAAATGGTTTCTTTATCTATCCAGATGTCTTTTATTTGATATATTTGTCTGTGAGATAAAGTCCAAAAGAATGTGAACCGTGCATATGTAATTTGTAATAGAGATTATAAATTGTGAGATTCAAATTGCACGTTACAGTTTGATTCTTTAAACTTCCCTAGTCGATGTGTAGATGGTACAGGACACTATCGAACACCGTGAGACTAGCATACATTGCATATTCTTACCCTTGGGGTGAGCAGCTGATTTCACAAGCTGAAGTATGAAGATACTTGGATAGGTGTGTGGATGCTCGTTATTGTAACAATGCATTGGATGACCCATACAGAGATCCCATATGGATATTCTATATAGTGTCGATGGTTGATCTCTAATGACGGTGGTGTGAGTGATCCTTTGACTTGAGATCTTCATTGCATCTCATGTGTGAAATATCATGCTTTGACGGCATCCAAACGTCGCTCTAGCCATGGGTGGCAAATATGGTGTCGGTTGGGTATGACATGAAGCATATGAAGATGATGTTTGATCAAGACAAGATTCGTCTCCCTTGATAGAAAGGGTTATATCCCACAGCCACTTGATGAATTAAATTGATTATTAAATCCTTGCAAGGTTGAGTTGGAATTCGAAATGGTTTTGAAGTTCTAATTCATATAGTCAATTTTTCCTGAGATCAAGTAAACAAAGATCAATTACAGGGTTGACACATTCCATACCACTGATTGATCTGGGATATGTGATGAAAGGATTTGATCATACGGTAATCGTTCATGGACAGGTATTGATGGTCACGTCAACAAAACCTTTGGCAGTTGGGTGGTCATGATGATTTGCTAGAGGCCTCTCATGATCTATAATCATGTTGTTGACTTGGACAAAGAGTTGTCCAATCATTCCTAGGGTCTATGATTAGGACACGATTATTGCCAACATGTTAAAGGGCCTAATGGGTCACACGCATTAAGGAGAATTTTGGATGAATTAAAATGATAATTAAATTAGATTTAATTCAGATAAGATGATCAATTAAATAATTGGGTGAGACCCAATTTAAAGAAGATATAATAATAATAGATATGATCCATTATAGTAGAAGGAATGTTAAGGAGAAATTATTTGTGCATATGATGAACAAATAATTGGATACCGATATGTGACTTGATCCATGTGATGGATGGCTCTGATTATTCAGGTATGGATGTTCAATCTCAGCCATGTGAAGATGGATGAGGCATGATGAATCTCTACGGTTCGATGATGAACACGTACAAATTAGGGCATGTAGTTATGGGATAACCAGCTCCTAATTTCAAAGGCTGAGATTGTGACACTTGGATTAATCTTACCATGATGGGAGTTTCTTACCATGAAGATGGAAGGAGTTTCTTACCATGAAGATGGAAGTTTCTTACCATGAAGATGGAAGGAGTTTCTTACCATGAAGATGGGAGTTTCTTACCATAATGATGGGAGTTTCTTACCATGAAGAGAGGTCTCTTCCTCTTTGGAACGTCTCATTTTCAACCTATAAATATAGTTCCTTCCTACCAAGAAAGAAGAGCATGAGAAGAAAAGATTAGACTTTTCTTCAAAGAGGATTCAAGAGGTGCTAGCACCCCTCTCTCTCTCATGTAGTATCATCTTCATACCTTGGAGGTCTTCATTCCTTCTTTTCTGCATGGTGATTCTCATTTTCAACCTATAAATATAGTTCCTTCCTACCAAGAAAGAAGAGCATGAGAAGAAAAGATTAGACTTTTCTTCAAAGAGGATTCAAGAGGTGCTAGCACCCCTCTCTCTCTCATGTAGTATCATCTTCATACCTTGGAGGTCTTCATCCCTTCTTTTCTGCATGGATCACCGTTAGAGGCTGGACAGGTGGATGGCTAGTGGCAAGGATTAACCGGCTTCATCCTCATCTACATCGATAAAGAACTCAGGTATGAATAAAATTAGATTTTATTTGTGATTTAATGAATCTGTTCCTAAGGATCTTAGGCATCTGGGAATTTTATTTTATACATTCCGCAATGTTTATATGAATTAGATTTATATCTTGTATACATAATTTTCATCAGTGGTATCAGAGCCCCCTTAGGCTACAGATTCATTAATCTGATAGGATACTTGAGTCAATATGATTGATAATATGATTATTTATTATGCTTAAAATCATGAAGAGTTTTCATATGTTGATAATAAATCTAAAATATAATAAAATATTTATTATTGATGATAAACAATATTATTTAGATTTATTCATATTCATTATCATATTCAAATAGAGTACTTTGATATATAGAGGAAAAGGTTTATTATATGATAATAAACAATAATTAATCATATATGTGTCATGTTAAAATAGTAATTATTATTTATGCATGATAGATACTATATGCTGGAATCCTAGAAATCATGTTTAGGATTTAATTTTAGCATGATGATTGATATGATTAAGATATGATATTCTTATGATAATGAACATCGAAAACTTTAGGGTTTGTTAGAGACATTAGGATTTACATGGGATGTAAAACCAATATATCATAACATGTAATTAAATGATAAGAAAATTTAAAATTTAAATTAAGAAATCTTATCATAACACCCTAGCTAGATCACTATCTATAGTTATCATAAAATTTAATAGATGATAAAGATTTAGGAAACTTAGAATTAACTATGTCATTGTTTGATCCTATGATCCCATAATTGATCTAATCAATTGGGCTTAACTACATTGGTATCTAGAAAGGTTTGATCATGGTTTTTAATTGCTCCGTTCGCTGCCTGGGAAAACCCATTCAATGAGATTGAAGGGTATGCTAAATAGGACCCCATTGATCAGCTGATCTAGCCATTGTTAGGGAAAGCTCTTAATTGATTAAATCAATTAAGGTTGATCAGGATGGTAGCAATTGATTTGGTTACATGATTAGGGTTCCTAAATTAGATAGTGATCAGGATCCTAATTTGATTATGAGTCTCAATCATAGATTGGATCTTATGAAATTAAGGTTAATTGAGATTAATCTAAAATCTACATATACGATATATAACCTAGCATAGTACAAATGTTGTAGATGTAGATGGGACCTATATGCACTAAATTCCTCCACGAATATTAAGTCATAAGCCTTCCATTGTTCACATGATACAAAATTATTAGGTCATGAGATTTGTCATGCCAAAGCCGAGATCGAGTGTACTTATGAGGAGTTGATTGTGGAACAATGGGTTGACTTAACTAGATTAGCTAGCATAATTGACCAAAGTCAGGGTCAGTCTAATCTAGAGGCAAACTTTAGGGTGATCACATATGGATGTGATTGACAAGGCAATGTCCCCTAAATGATCTAGGAGTCACATTAGATGCGATTAATGATAATCTACCAAAATTGGCTTACTGAGATTTGTTGTGCCAAAGCCAAGTCAAGGTAATTCAAATAAGGATCTTAGCCCACTAAGGAAATTGAATGCCAATTTCTTGAGATTAATAGAGAGGGCTATTAACCTTGATAAAATAGTGTAAGAAACTAACTTAATTAAAAATCTAGAATTACCATATTAAGTTGGTGATTAGTATTCATAATAATTGACTCATTCTAATTTTATCTAGGTTATCAGAGAAACCATGAGTGTAAACATCAACCTTAGGAATATTTTAGAATCTAACAAATTGACTGGACTTAACTTCCTTGATTGGCTAAGGAATGTAAGGATCGTTCTTCGATATGAGAAAATTCTTTTTGTCCTAGATGAGGTTGCACCAGAGGTCCACCAGCGGATGCTCCAGCTGAGGTTCATGTGGCATATAACCGGTATAAAGATGCTGAAGACATGGCCACATGTTTGATGTTGGCCTCGATGTCACCCGATCCTCAGAAACAGCATGAGCATATGAATGCTCAGGAGATTTTGATGCACTTGCAAGAGTTGTTTGGTGCACAGTCTCGATATGAAAGGTTTCAAACTTCTAAAGAGCCGTTTCAGTACAAAATGACTGAGGATTCATCAGTGGGTGCCCACGTACTAAAAATGATCAATCTGATTGAGAAGTTGGCGTGTTTGGGTTTTGTGATGGATCATGAACTAAGTATTGACTTGGTTCTACAGTCATTACTTTCCAGCTATTCATAGTTTATTCTTAATTTCAACATGAACAAGCTAGAGACATCTCTACCTGAGCTCGCGAATATGCTGACAAATGCCGAGCCCAACATTAAGAAAGAAAAGGGGCAGGTTATGGTCGTGGAGTCTTCTGGCGCTCGTAAGAAGCGGCCAAAGAAGAATAAGGTCCAAAAGGCCAAGGCGACTAAACCAAATAAGGGCATTAAGAAAAACAAAGTAGCCAAGGGAAAGTGTCACTTCTGTGGCAAGGAAGGGCACTGGAAGCGAAACTGCAAGGCTTATTTGGCTAGTCTGAAAGAAAAGAAACATACAGATTCTTCTACATCAGATATATTTATGATTGAAATGTTTTCTTCTGTTACTTCTTATTCTACTTGGGTATTGGATACCGGTTGTGGATCTCATATTTGTATTAATATGCAGATGATAAGAAGCAGTAGAAAGCTGAAAAAAGATGAAGCAAAGGTTGCTGCTTTAGCTATAGGATCTTGTTCTTTGTCTTTGCCCACTGGGCTTATAATGGAGCTTAATAATTGTTACTATGATCCAAACATAACAAAGAACATTATTTTCGTTTCATGTCTTGTAAATGATGGATATACATTTAAAATTGGAAATAAAGGAATTTTAATTTTTAAAAATGAAATGTTCTTTGGTTCTGCTGAAATGTTCAACAGGATTTATGTTTTGAATTTACAATGTCCTATTCTCAATGTAGAAACTAAGAAATTAAAATCAAATAATTCTAAGAACTCATTCTTATGGCACTGTCGTTTAGGCCATGTAAATGAAACACGTTTAACCAAGTTACATAAGGATGGCTACTTGGGCTCATTCGATTGGGAATCGTTTGAGGAATGTGAGTCGTGCTTACGTGGCAAAATGACTACGTCATCATTTACTAAAAAGGATGAGCGAGCAACTGAATGTTTAGGACTAGTACATTCGGATGTATGTGGTCCTATCAATATTCAGGCAATAGGAGGTTTTTCTTACTTCATCACATTTATAGATGACCATAGCAAGTATGGTTATGTATATCTGATGAAGCACAAATTTGAAGCCTTTAAAAAGTTCAAAGAATTCAGATTCGAGGTAGAAAAATAAAGTGGCAAAAGTATTAAGATACTTCAATCAGATCGAGGTGGGGAATACTTAAGCCATGAGTTCTTAGAATATTTGAAGAAGAATGAGATTCTCTCTCAGTGGACTCCTTCTGGTACGCCACAGCATAATGGTGTATCAGAAAGGAGAAATCACATATTATTAGATATGGTGCGACAATGATGAACCTTGCAAATCTTCCAAAAATATTTTGGGGTTATGCCCTACACACAGCCGAATACACTCTAAACCGAGTTCCGTCTAAGTTGGTCAGTTCCACTCCCTATGAGATATGGTGTGGAAAGAAACCAACCCTTAGTCATCTAAGGATTTGGGGTTGCTATGCTTATGTAAAGCGTAATGAGTCAGACAAGCTGGGAGCTAGACTGACAAGTATAATTTTGTGGGGTATCCTAAAAAAATAAAAGGATATTACTTCTACCATCCACTTGAGCAAAAGGTGTTTGTCTCAAGGCATGCCATATTTCTGGAGAATGAGGTTTTTCTAAGAAATGGTAGTGGTAGAAATATTGAGATTAGTGAAACTCAAGAACCACAAATTGACACAGACCGATTAGATGACATGGAGCAAATGTCAAATGTAGTGGGAGTTGACCAGGAGACTCAACTCACATTCAGGCAACATTTACGTGAACCTTTATCAGAAATGATGGAGCCACAGGAAGCTCCAAGTACACATCAGCTACGTAGGTCTAGTAGAACACATTATATTACTGAGAGATATGGATTTCTTATAGAAGATGATGAGCCTACTAACTACGATGAAGCAATCTGTGACATTGACTCTAAGAGATGGCTTGAAGCCATGAAGTCTGAAATGGACTCCATGTACGACAACCAAGTATGGACTTTGGTTGATCCACCTAAAGGGATAAAACCCATAGGGTGCAAATGGTGTTGACCCAATTATTGATTTTGATGATTAACAAAAGACATGAGTATATTTACTATGTTTTTAATAAATTTAATAAGTGCTTCAGGGATTAAAAATGTTTAATCAGTTAAAAGGTATAAGGAAATAAGTTTTGAATCAAAATTTAAAAGAAATTGTGAAAGTTCAGAACTTAGAGTCGACACCCAAACAGTCAGGAGCTGACCCCAGGGCGTATCATAACTTTTATGGAATTTCGGCACGGTCCGGAGTTGACACCTACAGTTTCAGAGCTGACTCCAACCTGAGATACAGAGAAGTGTTTTCTGCATCAGTTTCTGGAGCCGACACCCGGAGATCGGGAGTCGATACCTAAAAATTTGGGATCCGACACCTACAGTTCTGAAGCCGACTCCAACCTGAGATACGTAGAACGTGTTTTTATGGACATTATTGGAGTCGACACCCTTGGATTCTGGAGCCGACTCACGAAAGCGCCAAGCCGACACTTAACTTTTTCGGAGCCGACTCCTCAACAACTTCTTATTACTATTTTTGGACACCATGATTTAGAACTGACACCTAAAAAGTTGGAGCCGACTCCAACATGTTAGGAACGGATTTTTCAAATGTTAGAACGGACTTCAACGGTAAGATTTTTTCTACCTAATCTCTAACGGCTATTTTTTTGAGTGTAGAAACATTCAAGCATCTCACAATGGCTAGTTTTTCATCAAAACCTTGGATTAAGAGATCTATAAAAAGGGGGAACCAACCGTTTGAAAAAGAGAGAAGAATAGAAAGGCAAAAGATTTTTATATTTTGTGAAAAAATCTAAAAATCTTGAGAGAGAAATCAAAAGGAAAGACTCAGAGCTCAAATCCATCAATCCAAGAGAGTCCAAAGAGAAATCAAAAGCATTCAAAAGTTCAAAATCGAAGGATTTACAAAGTTCAAAAAGACCCAAATTTCTTCAACTTCTCAACTGCGATTGCTGTGAAGAATATGAGCTGAGGCCTAATTCAATCTTTTAAAGAAGAAGAAGAAAAGAAGAAAAGCTCAAATCAAAATCGCTTCAAACATGCTTTTCTTACCTTTGTTTATTTAATTACATATTTGCTCATTTGAGGAGCTGTTGTGTATTCAAAACTCTATTTTTCATTGTTGTTGGCTAATTCAATCAGGGGATTGAATTAGTGGAGGTAGTATACCTCGGGACAAGCTAAGGATAGCTTGTGGTTAGGTTTTGTGCTGGTGAGCCTGTGAAAACTAGCTGGGTTCGTTGTGACCCTATGAAAATAATAAGTTTGGGTTGTAGCTTGTAAAACAACTCGGCTGTAATCAAGTGGATTATAGTGTGGACCCAAGTGAAGCTTGAGAGTGGACGTAGGTGTTGGAAACATCGAACCACTATAAAATCTTTGTGTTTGCTGTGCATATTATCTCTCTCTATCTTATTTATTTGTGCTTAGCATTTATCTATACATTGCACTCAAGCACTTTCATATCAAAGCACTTAGTTTTAAAGTGTTAAAATTTTTAAGAACCCAATTCACCCCCCCTCTTGGGTTTCCATCTGGGCCAACAATTGGTATCAGAGCTTAGTACTCATCTTTTATTTGATTCAACGATCAAGAGTTAAAGATCCAAATGGCAGCTCAAGCTGGATCTTCTTTTGCTGAAGGTCAATCCACAAATAGACCTCCTTTATTTAATGGCACAAATTATGGATATTGGAAAGCTAGAATGAAAATTTTTATTTAAGCCTTAGATTATGAACTATGGGGTGTAATCACTAATGGACCTAGCACACCCACACACTTAGTAGATGGTTCAATAGTTTCTAAACCCGAAAGGGATTGAAATGAGAATGATAGGAAAATGACTCAGCTCAATGCAAAAGCCATGAATGTTTTATATTGTGCTTTAGATGCTAATGAATTCAATAGAATTTCTACATGTATTTCCGCAAAAGAAATTTGGGATAGATTAGAAGTTACCCATGAGGGTACTAATCAAGTAAAAGAATCAAAAATCAATATTCTAGTGCACAAATATGAATTGTTTAGCATGGAACAAAATGAAACCATCACATGCATGTACACTAGATTTACTGATATTGTAAATGGTCTAAAAAGTCTTGGTACGACCTATACTAATTCTGATTTGGTTCGTAAAATTCTTAGGTCTCTTCCAAGATCATGGGAAGCGAAAGTAACTGCCATCCAAAAAGCCAAAGATTTAATACATTACCTTTAGAAGAGCTACTTAGATCCTTGATGACCCATGAACTGACCATGAAGCAACATCAAGAGGAAGAAGTCAAAAAGAAGAGAACGATTTCCCTTAAAGCTACAGAAAAGGAAACAAGCAGCAGTGAGGAAGAAGAGGAAGATGATGAGACAACCCTTCTTGCAAAGAAGTTCAGAAAATTTATGCAAAGAAGGAGACCTTTCCACAAGAAAAAAGTTTGGAACAAAAATGGAAAGTGAAAAAGAAAAAGAGAAGGACAAGGACAAAGAGAAAGACCCCCTCATATGTTATGAATGTAAGAAACCGGGGTACTTTAGATATGACTGTCCTCAATTGAAGAAAGCCTACAAAAGAAGAAGAAGGCTTATGTTGCAACATGGAGCGATAGCAAAGAATCCTCTTTTGAGGAGGAACAAAAGGAAGTTGCAAACATTTGCTTTATGGCAAATGACGATGAGGTAAGTACCAAAACTCATGACTTTACCTTTGATGAATTGTTTGATGAATTTAACGAATTAGTTAGTGATTTTAAAGTCTTGAAAAAGAAAAATAAATCTTGTAAAATGATAATTTAAATCTTGTCAAAGAAAAGGATAGATTAACTCATGAAGTTGAAGAACTGAAATCTAAAAATGAAAATTTGATAAAAGAAAAAGAATTGATTTCAAGTGAAAACCTTAGCTTAAAGAAAGAAGTTGATAAAAATAAAATTATAGTTAATAAATTTATATAGTTCTGAAAAACTTAATTTGCTACTAAGTAATCAAAGAGCTGTATTTGACAAAGCTGGATTAGGTTATAGGCCTAACAAGAAACAAAAGTTTGTTAAAAATTTCTTTATAAAAAAATAAGATAAAATGATGTTTCATGTTATTGCTGTAACAAGAGAGGACATAAAGCTTATGAATGCAATTATAGAAAAATTAATAAGAATTTAAGTGCAAAAGGAAAGAAAATATAGGTTCCGAAAGGAACAATCCTTATTGCTACTAACCATAAAGGACCCAAGAAAGCTTGGGTACCTAAACATAAGAGTTGATCATCTTGCAGGAGTGTCTTGCAGCCAAAAGATCAAAACTAAAGTGGTATCTTGATAGTGGTTGCTCAAGGCACATGACGGGTGACAAAGATCAATTCATCACCCTTGAAGATAAAAGAGGAGGAGTTGTTATATTTGGAGACAATGGTAAAGGCCAAATTATGGGATTTGGTAAAATTCAAATAACTCCCTCCACTTTTATAGAAAATATTTTATATGTAGATGGTTTAAAATATAATTTAATTAGCATTAGCTAATTATGTGATAAAGGTTTCAAAGTTTCATTTGAAGCTTTTGTCTGCACTGTTTTGAATCCCATTAACAATAGCATTATATTTACTAGAAGTAGAAATGACAATGTTTACTCAATTGATTTAGACAATCTATCTACTAGTAATCATTGCTTAGTTGCTGATAATGCTAATGTTAATGAGATTGGATGGTTGTGGCATCGTAGATTAGGTCATGCAAGTACACATTTGATTTCAAAATTAATTAGAATGGATTTAGTTAAAGGACTTCCAAAGTTAGATTTTGAAAATAACAGAATTTGTGATGCATGTCAATTTGAAAAACAAACTATAAACTCTTTCAAATCTAAAAATATTGTTTTCACTTCTAGGCCACTAGAGCTACTTCACATTGACCTTTTTGGACCTACTAGAACCACTAGTCTAGGGGGAAAGAAATAGGGTCTTATGATAGTATATGATTATTCTAGATTCACTTAGGTATTATTTTTGGCTCATAAGGATGAGACTTTCCCTATATTCATGAAGTTCTTCAAGAAAGTCACTAATGAGAAAAACGACACCATAGTGTCTCTTAGAAGTGATCATGGCACAGAATTTGAAAATCACTTATTTGAAAATTTTTGTATTGAACATGACATTCATCATAATTTTTCTGCACCTAGAACACCTCAACAAAACGGAGTTGTAGAAAGAAAGAATAGAACTTTAGAGGATATGGCCCGTACCATGCTATGTGAAAGCAACCTTCCAAAATACTTTTGGGTGGAAGCTATAAATGCGGTATGTTACATTCTTAATAGAGCCCTAATTAGGCCAATTCTTAAGAAAACTTCCTATGAATTATGGAATAATAGGAAACCAAACATTAGTTATTTTCATGCATTTGGTTGTAAATGTTTTATTCATAATAATGGTAAAGATAATCTTGAAAAATTTGATGCAAAATCTGATGAAGGCATATTCTTAGGATATTCAACAACTAGTAAAGCCTATAGAGTATTTAACAAGAAAAACTTAATTGTATAAGAATCTATTCATATAGTTTGATGAATCTTTAGCATCAAGTTCAGAAAAGATTGATGATGAGGAAGATACAAATTTGCTAGAAAGAAATATTAAAAAATTAAATATAGATGTATCTTCAGACCATGAACAAGAAGCTAAAGATGATGATTCTTCTAGAGTTGATGTTATTGATACTAATCATAATGAGATAGATCTTCCTAGATATTGGAGATATGCCTATGGTCATCCAAAGGAATTAATTATAGGTGATCTATCTCAAGGTATAAGAACTAGATCATCTATGAGAAATATCAATAATCATCTTGCATTTGTATCTCAAATAGAACCTAAAACTATTGAAGAAGCTGAAAAAGATAGTAACTGGATGCTAGCTATGTAAGAGGAATTAAATCAATTTACTAGAAATAATGTATGGTCCTTAGTTGATAGACCTAAAGGTCACTTAGTATAGGATCTAAATGGGTATTTAGAAATAAATTAGATGAAAATGACATAGTAATTAGAAATAAAGCTAGATTAGTTGCAAAAGGATATAATCAAGAAGAAGGAATTAATTTTGATGAAACCTTTGCACTTGTAGCTAGATTAGAGGCAATTAGATTATTACTTGCATTTGCATGTCATATGAATATCAATTTATTTCAAATAGATGTTAAAAGTGCATTTTTAAATGGTTTTATGAATGAGGAAGTTTTTGTAGAACAACCACCTGGTTTTGAAGATCATGAATTTCTAAATCATGTTTTTAAATTACACAAAGCATTATATGGTTTAAAACAAGCACCTAGAGCTTGGTATGATAGGCTAAGCAAATTTTTAATTGAAAATATTTTTCTAGAGAAAATGTTGATAAAACCTTATTTTTGAAAAGAAAAAAATAAAGACTTATTAGTAGTACAAATATATGTAGTTGATATTATTTTTGGTGCTACTAACAATCTTTTGTGTCAAGAATTTGCTAAGTTAATGCAGGGTGAATTCGAAATGAGCATGATGGGAGAACTCAATTTCTTCCTATGACTACAAATCAAACAAAGCAAAGAGGAGATTTTCATCAACCAAACAAAGTACACAAAGGAAATTCTCAAGAAGTTTGGAATGGAATCAATCAAACCCCTTGGAACACCTATGAGTCCTTCATGCAAATTAGACAAAGATGAAGATGGTAAGAAAGTTGATCAAAAGCATTATAGAGGTATGATCGGATCTCTACTTTACTTAACTACAAGTAGACCTGATATCATGTTTGTTATTTGTCTATGTGCTAGATTTCAATCTGAACCTAAAGAATCTCATTTAATTGCTGTAAAAAGAATATTAAGATATCTAAGTGGAACTAAAAATATAAGATTATGGTATTCTAGAGACTCAACATTAAATTTGATTACTTATTCTAATTCTGATTATGCTGGTTGTAAATTAGATAGAAAGAGTACAAGTGGTGCATGTCAATTTTTAGGAAGTAACTTAATCTCTTGGTTTAGCAAAAAGCAAAATTCAGTTGCATTATCTACTGCTGAAGCTGAATATGTTGTAGCTGGAAGTTGCTGTGCTCAAATCCTTTGGATTAAGTGACAACTTGAAGATTATGGCATAACACTTGATAAACTCCTATTAGATGTGACAATACTAGTGCAATCAACTTAACTAAAAATCCAATCCAATATTCAAGAACTAAGCACATTGAAATTAGATATCATTTTATTAGAGAACATGTAGCTAATAATGACATTTGTCTTGATTATGTTTGTTTTGAAGAACAATTAGCGGACATATTTACAAAACCTTTGAGTGAAGAGAGATTTTGTTATCTTAGGTGAGAATTAGGGATTTGTGATCCATTGGAATGATTTTGAAACCCTTAAGATTGATTATCTAGAGTTCAATTAATTTTCTTAAAAAATCTTTCATGATTCTTAGGACAACTCATCTAGATATTTGAATCATTTGATTCACCACATTCTAAAGATTTTATCCAAAATTTATTGATTTTCTTTTGTCAAGTTTCAGATGTTTAAAACTCTCTTATTTTTTTCTGAAACTGTTAGTAGAGTCGATACCTTGTCTATGTCGCTCACGGTCTGAGACCTTAGAGCCGACACCTGCCTTAGCGGAGCCGACTCCAGTTCGAGCATTGAATGTGTTAGTGACATGGAGCCAACACCTCGCTTTACGGGAGTCGACTCCAAGTGGTCCTAGGTTGACTTATCTAGGGAAGAGCCGACTCCTCGTTCATTTCAATTGACTCCTAACCCCTCGAAACTCTCTCCAACTCTTTTCAAAACCCAAAATCTCTCAAATTAACCTCTCCTTAGCACTCAATGACACCCAAACCTAGGGGATCCATGGTTGGTGGAGCGATGACTGGGAAACGGACAGTGAGGCAACCGGTGAGATAGCCTTCACCGAGCGCTGCTCCAAGCCTCTCCTCACCTCAAATCGACACTTTAGCAGGCCGAGTAATCACAATAGGCAGAAAGGTAGACTTTCATTTCTTTGAGGAAGAAGGTTTTACCATTGGGCGACAGTTGAAAGAACTAGGTTGGGATAAGGTAAGTTCCCTTGATTTACCTACTTATCTAGCCTTAGTCCAGGAGTTTTATTTCAATCTGTCTAGAGGACATGGAGGAATAGTTAGTTCAGTAAGAGGAAAAAGGATTCATATAACCTCAAAATCTTAGGAAATCTTTTAGGGATTCCTGTCACTGAGCTTACTGCAAGCATTCATAGTGAGAGGTCAGATGCTTTATCAAGGATGCTAGGAAGGGAAGTAACTGAATTTGAAGAAATTAAGGCAAACCAATTGCCTCTTGAGTTAAGATTACTTCATAATATCTGTGGTCGGATCTTGTTTCCCAAGATAGGGAGGTTTGAGTATGTCTCAGAGCGAGACATTGTAATTATGGACAGTGTTTTGACTGTACAATAAATTAATTTGGCTGGTATGATGGTTTGGTATATGGCGGAAGCTGTGAATAAGAAAAGATCCACTTTACCCTATGGCATGATATTAACTTTAGTATTCCAAAGCTAGGGTGTTGTTATTTCTGAAAATGAACCCAAAAAGAATTTAAAGCACACAGATTACTATAGTTTAGCAACTGTTTATTGGATGGGCTTTGTGAAGAAGGATGGTCAGTGGGAGAGGAAAGGTCATACTGAAGAAAGGGTTGCTGAGATTACTGAGCCTAGTCCTTCAGAGGCAGGACCATCTGTGAGATACAGCTCACCAGGACCCAGTCAGAGTGTACCTCCAGCTCCACCTGCTCCTTCCACTTCAGTTCAGTCATCCATTGGTTTTTCTGATATTCAGTTAGAACAACTTAAAAGTCTATTTGCTACACACAAGGAAGAGATGAAAACTGAAATTGATAATAGTTTGATGAATTTAAGAGAAATGTTTTATTCTTTGGATGAGAGAGTAAACAAAATTGAGTCAACCCTTGAATCCTCCTCAGAAGCATTAAAGAATGATCTCAAGAACATTTTTGAGGAACTCAAAGAAATTGAAGGAGACTCAAAGACTTATTCCAAATGCAATGCAGAGCTTCAAGATAAAATTGTTACTGCATGTGGATTCGTTGATAGAAGACTGAAGGAATTTGTCAGAACTTAAAGTGAAGGAATGAAAAAAATTGTAGAAGAATTGCAAAGACTTCTTAGAAATCATTAAATACTGCATTTTGATACTTTTAATGCAATTTCTTTTGATGTTATGAAGTTTCTTTTGATGTTATGAAGTTTCTTTTGATGAAATGAAGTTACTTTTAATGTAATGAAGTTTGATGAAATGAAGTTCTTTTTGATGTAAAATGTTTACTTTTTATCAAATATAATGTTGTATTTTGGATGATGAAATGAAATGAATGAATTACTTGTATTTTGCAATGCAATTTGATTGTTCTTTTGAGAAAGATTAATTGAACTTGACTCTTTTCTAAAACCTTTTTGTTGATTACAAAAAAGGGGGAGAGAAGATTGTATATGCATTAGAACAAATAAGCTTAATTAATGAGTATCAAGCTTTAAATGACCATTTGATATGCTTATTAAGTTTTGATATCAAGTAGTTTCGATGAAATAAGTTTAATGAGTATCAAGCTTTAAATGCACTTAATTTGATATGCTCATTAAGTTTTAAATGATAAAGGGAGAGAAGATGTTAATTGAGTATCATAGGAGGAGCTACCTCATTCAGGGGAGCTTAACTATGAGAACTTAAAATTGAGAAATTTGATTTGAAACTCATATTATTTAATCATGCATATACTCTATGTTTTTGTCATCATAAAAAAGGGGGAGATTATTGACCCAATTATCGATTTTGATGATTAACAAAAGACATGAGTATATTCACTATGTTTCTAACAAATTTAATAAGTGTTTTAGGGATTAAAAATGTTTAATCAGTCAAAAGGTATAAGGAAATGAGTTTTGAATCAAAATTTAAGAGAAATTGTGAAAGTTCAGAGCTTAGAGTCGACACCCAAACAGTCAGAAGCTGACCCCAGGGCATATCAGAACTTTTATGGAATTTCGGCACGGTCCGAAGTTGACACCTACAGTTTCGGAGCCGACTTCAACCTGAGATACAGAGAAATATTTTCTGCATCAGTTTTCAGAGCCGACACCTGGAGATCGGAAGCCGACACCTGAAAATTTGAGAGCTGACACCTACAGTTCTGGAGCCGACTCCAACCTGAGATACAGAGAACGTGTTTTTGTGGACATTATTGGAGTCGACACCCTTGGATTTTGGAGCCGACTCACGAAAGCGCCGAGCCGACACTTAACTTTTTCGGAGCCGACTCCTCAACAACTTCTTATTACTATTTTTGGACACCATGATTTAGAGCCGACACCTAAAAAGTTGGAGCTGACTCCAACCTGTTAGGAATGGATTTTTCAAATGTCAGAACAGACTTCAACGGTAAGATTTTTTCTACCTAATCTCTAACGGTTATTTTTCTTTGAGTGTAGAAACATCCAAGCATCTCACAATGGCTAGTTTTTCATCAAAACCTTGGATTAAGAGATCTATAAAAAGGGGGAACCAACCGTTTGAAAAAGAAAGAAGAATAGAAAGGAAAAGAGAAATATTTTGTGAAAAAATCCAAAAATCTTGAGAAAGAAATCAAAAGAAAAGACTCAGAGCTCAAATCTATCAATCCAAAAGAGTCCAAAGAGAAATCAAAAGCATCCAAAAGTTCAAAATCGGAGGATTTGCAAAGTTCAAAAAGACCCAAATTTCTTTAACTTCTCAACTGTGATTGCTGTGAAGAATTTGAGTTGAGGCCTGATTCAATCTTTTAAAGAAGAAGAAGAAAAGAAGAAAAGCTCAAATCAAAATCGCTTCAAACAGGCTTTTCTTACCTTTGTTTATTCAATACATATTTGCTCATTTGAGGAGCTGTTGTGTATTCAAAACTCTATTTTTCATTGTTATTGACTAATTCAATTAGGGGATTGAATTAGTGGAGGTAGTATACTTCGGGACAAGCTAAGGATAGCTTGTGGTTAGGTTTTGTGCTGGTGAGCCTGTGAAAACCAGCTGGATTCGTTGTGATCCCCGGAAAACAACAAGTTTGGGTTGTGAGCTTGTAAAACAACTTGGCTGTAATTAAGTGGATTATAGTGTGGACCCAAGTGAAGCTTGGGAGTAGATGTAGGTGTTGAAAACACCGAACCACTATAAAATCTTTGTGTTTGTCGTGCATATTATCTCTCTCTCTATCTTATTTATTTGTGCTTAGCATTTATCTATACATTGCACTCAAGCACTTTCATATCAAAGCACTTAGTTTTAAAGTGTTAAACTTTTTAAGAACCCAATTCACCCCCCCTCTTGGGTTGCCATATGGGCCAACATATGGGTCTTCAAGAAGAAGATAGACATAGATGGTAATGTGATTACCTATAAGGCGAAGCTAGTTGCAAAAGGTTACAAGTAAAGGCAATGTGTTGACTTTGATGAAACCTTTTTTTCCGTAGCCATGCTTAAGTCCATAAGGATTTTGCTTGCGATTGTAACCTATTACGATTATGAGATATGGAAAATGGATGTCAAGACCACCTTCCTAAATGGTGATTTAATGAAGGATGTGTATATGACACAACCTAAGGGTTTTGAGTCCATTGATTCTAAATAGGTATGCAAGCTGCAAAGGTCCATTTATGGACTTAAGCAAGCCTCTAGAAGTTGGAACATCCGTTTTGATGAAACAATCAAAAAGTTTGATTTTATTAAAATGAGGATGATCCATGTGTGTACAAGAAGGTTAGTGGGAGTGTTATTATTTTCCTGATATTATATAGATGACATATTATTGATAAGAAACAATGTATCCTTGCTGCAAAAGTGAAGGAATGGTTGTCCAGCAAATTTTTCATGAAAGATTTGGGAGAAGCAGCCTACATACTGGTATTAAGATCTATAGAGATAGATTTAGAAGGTTGCTTGGATTGTCCCAATCAACGTACATAGATAAAGTGCTAAAACGGTTTAGCAAGGAGGAATCCAAGAAGGGATTCCTGCCGGTATCACATGGAATACGTCTCTCAAAGGACATGAGTCCTAAAACCCAAATGTGAAGAGAGCACATGAATAGGATTCCATATGCCTCAGCAATCGGATCCATCTTGTATGCGATGCTATGTACGAGACCTGATGTTTCTTATGCATTGAGTATCACTAGTAGATACCAGGCAAACCCTAGAGAGAAACATTGAATGGCTGTCAAGAATATCCCACGGCCACTTGATGGATTAAATTGATTATTAATCCTTACAAGGTTGAGTTGGAATTTGAAATGGTTTCGAAGTTCTAATTCATATAGTCAATTTTTTCTGAGATCAAGTAAACAAAGATCAATTACAGGGTTGACACATTCCATACCACTGATTGATCTGAGATATGTGACGAACGGATTTGATCATACGGTAACCGTTCATGGATAGGTATTGATGGTCACATCAACAAAACCTTTGGCAGTTGGGTGGTCATGATGCTTTGCTAGAGGCCTCTTATGATCTATAATCATGTTGTTGACTTGGACAAAGAGTTATCCAATCATTCCTAGGGTCTATGATTAGGACATGATTATTGTCAACATATTAAAGGGCCTAATGGGTCACACACATTAAGGAGAATTTTGGATGAATTAAAATGAGAATTAAATTAGATTTAATTCAGATAAGATGATCAATTAAATAATTGGGCGAGACCCAATTTAAGGAAGATATAATAATAATGGATATGATCCATTATAGTAGAAGGAATGTTAAGGAGAAATTATTTATGCATATGATGAATAAATAATTGGATACCGATATGTGACTTGATCCATGTGATGGATGGCTCTGATTATTCAGGTATGGATGTCCAATCTTAGCCATGTGAATATGGAATCATGCCCATGGGATGAGGCATGATGAATCTCTACGGTTCAATGATGAACACGTACAAATTAGGGCATGTAGTTATGGGATAACCAACTCCTAATTTCAAAGCTGAGATTGTGACACTTGGATTAATCTTACCATGAAAATGGGAGTTTCTTACCATAAAGATGGGAAGAGTTTCTTACCATGAAGATGAGAGTTTTTTACCATGAAGATGTGAGGAGTTTCTTACCATAAAGATGGAAGTTTCTTACCATAATGATGGGAGTTTCTTACCATGAAGAGAGGTCTCTTCCTCTTTGGAATGTCTTATTTTCAACCTATAAATAGTTTCTTCCTACCAAGAAAGAAGAGCGTGAAAAGAAAAGATTAGACTTTTCTTCAAAGATACCTTGGAGGTCTTCATCCCTTCTTCTCTGCGTAAATCACCGTTAGAGGCCGGACGCATGGACGGCTAGTGGCAAGGATTAACCAGCTTCATCATCATCTACATCGATAAAGGACTCAGGTATGAATAAAATTAGATTTTATTTGTGATTTAATGAATCTGTTCCTAAGGATCATGGGCATCTGGGAATTTTATTTTATACATTCTGCAATATTTATATGAATTAGATTCATATCTTGTATACATAATTTCCAACAGAGGGTGCCATCAATAAGGTACCGGATGTAAGCATCCATCCAAGAGGGCTCCTGCGAGACCGGTAGGGCCTCTCTATGGCTTCGATGCTCGGGACCTCTAGATGCTCCATGTACGTTCTTCCCAAGGCTCCATCGGCCGAAGTGGCCAAACGGAACAATGCTAGGCTCTGGCATTCTCTCCCCTAGGAATGTAACTGGAACGGAAGTAAGCAAAAAGGGAGGTTTGGGCTTGGACTTTACTTAGGTAGCGGGACATGGTGGGATCTCGAGCCTCGTACTCTCCCGCAACTGCCCGGAGACAAGCTGAGAGTTGGTGAAGGATCTGAGACTTCTTGCAACAAGCTTTCCGGCCAGCTTCATTCTCGCTAGCAATGCTTCATACTCCGCTTGATTGTTGGTGGCAGGGAAAAGAAAACGGAGAGCGTACTCCACTGCCTCTCCCTCTGGACTCGTGAGGATGAGCCCGGCTCCGCTCCCCTAGGAGTTAGACGTGCCATCTACGTGAAGGATCCAATCCTCCTCTCCTGCCTCTGTCGTCATGGGGACTCTGAGTGCGTCTCCTCCGGCTGCTCCTCGGCCCATGTGCACTCGATCAAGAAGTCGGCTAACACTTGGGATTTCATTGCTGATCTCGGCGAAAGAACAAGTCGAACTCCTCTAGCTTGATGGTCCATTTTGCCAGTCAGTCGAAGGTGTCAGGATGGGATAAGATCGTCTGGAGGAGCTGATCCGTGAGTACCACGATAGGGTGGGCTTAAAAGTAAGGTCTGAAGCACTGAGCGGAGACAATCAGGGCAAAAATGATCTTTTGGGTTCTGGAATACCTGGTCTCTGCATCATGAAGCACCTTGCTGGTATAATAAACTGGCTTCTGCATCCCGTCGGCATTCATGCGGACGAGCACGGAGTTGACGGCCTCGGGGGAAGCTGCAAGGTAGAGGAAGAGCTCCTCCCTGCCCTGCGGCTTAGACAACAACAATGGAGTAGATAAAAATTCCTTCAGCTCATCGAAGGCTTTTTGACACTCCTTTGTCCACTCGAAGCCATTGACCATGCGCAGTGCCTTGAAGAAAGGTAGGCACCTTTCTGCTGACTTGGACAAGAATTGGCTCAAAGCTGCTGCCCTCCCGGTCAAGCGCTGCACCTCCTTCTTACTAGCCGGAGGCCACATGTCAAGGATGGCTCAAATCTTATCAGAGTTCGTCTCGATCCCCCGCTGCATCACCATAAAGCTTAGAAACTTGCCTGCAGTAACTCTGAAAGCGCACTTGCGGGGGTTCAGCCTCATCTGGAATCGGCGGAGATTGCTGAAGGCCTCTGCAAGGTCCGCAACATGGTTAGTGGTATGGGTACTCTTGGTTAGCATGTCGTCACGTACATCTTCATGTTACGCCCGATCTGGTTCTCAAAAACCTTGTTCATCAGCCTCTGGTAGGTGGCCCCAACATTCTTCAACCCGAATGGCATTATCTTGTAGCAGTATATGCCCTTCTCGGTCATAAATGAAGTAGCCTCCTTGTCCGCTGGGTCCATCTTGATTTGGTTATACCCTGAGAAGGTGTCCATGAAGCTAAGGGTCTCATGGACGGATGTGGCATCCACCTGCTGGTCAATTCGGGGCAAAGGGATGTTGTCCTTGGGGCACACCTTGTTAAAATCAGGGAAGTCGACGCACATCCTTCAGCTTCCACTAGCCTTGCGAACCATTTCAATGTTAGCTAGCCAGTCAGGATAGTGGACCTCTCGAATGTGGCCAGCGGCCACTAGCTTACGAACTTCTTCGTCAATGGCTTTCTGCTGGTCAGGGGCGAAGCTCCTCTTCTTCTGCCGAATGGGTCGGCATCTCGGACTGATGTTGAGTTGATGGGTGATTATCTTCCCGGGTATGCCTGGCATGTCAGACGCTGACCATGCAAAAATATCGGAATCGGCCCACAAAAAAGTAAGAAGTTGATCTTCCAGGAGTAGGGCTTCGATTTAGACCATCCTTGTCGGGTCCTCCCTCAGCAGGAAGGTCAGCAGGTGCTCGACCGGCTCCCCTCTCCAAGTCTCGAGGGTCGAGTGATTCTGGTGCTGGTGCAGCCATCACCCCTGCGGGCTGGGGGCCATATGATAACAAAGTGGTTGTGGGTTTTGCTCTTCCCGCACCTCTCCGACTCCTTCACTGGTGAGAAACCTCACAAGCAGTCTCTTGGTGGAAATGATAGCATCCAGAAGATTCAGACTAGGTCTCTCGAGGATGGTGTTGTAGGCTAGGGGAACACGGATAATCAAAAAATTCATGAAAACCATGCTTTGACATGGTGGCATCCCGACAGTGACAGGGAGGATGATCTCGCTCTCGACCCTTACAGAATCTCTGGTGAAGCCCATTAGGGGCACGGTGATAGGTCAAAGGGAGCTAGGGGACAAGTCCATCCAAACAAAAGCATCATAACTCAAAACATCAAATGAGCTCCCACTGTCGACTAAGATTCTTTTTACAAGATGTTTTGCGATCATCATGGATACGAAGATGCTATCATCATTCTTGTTAACCATCCTCTCTAGGTCCCTTCTAGAAAAGAAAATTACATAATCTAGTCACTTATCCCCCACGGCCTCTTGGAGGCGTTGCCTATCCCCCAGGAAATCATGGCCACGGTCTTCTCGGTCGGGGCATTATCGATGCTGACCTTAGATGGTGGAGGTGCCGACGGGCAGGGTGCACTCGGGTTTCCCTCTGGATGAACTTCCCTAGGTGGCCACACTAGATGAGGTCCTCAATCGCCTTCTTCAGCTGGCGACAATCTTCGGTGTCGTGGCCACGGTTCCGATGGAAGCAGCAGTAGAGATTTTTGTTGCGGGGGTCTCTGGCTTCATTAGGAGAGGGTGCTGGAGGTAAGACACACCCTCAATCTCCATCAGAATGTGGGATATCAGGGCGAGCAGTGGAGTGTAAGGTCCCTCCTTGGGAACGAGTGCCCGTGGTTGGTTGTCTGGTCAGAGGGGAGGCTCGGGCCTCCTGGGCGAGCCTCAGTAGGCTCGGGATGGGCCTGCTTCTTGCTGGAACTCCCATCTGCCTCGCGCCGGGAGGAGTCGGCCTCATCGGCGCGGATATACTTCTACGCACGGCTTAGCAGCTCAGCATAAGAACTAGGCGGTTCTTCTCGAGGGAGTAGGTGAAGCGAAAGGGAAAGAGCCCTCACTTCAAGGCCAGAGTGGCCACCGAATTCTTGAAGTTGTAGACCTCGATGGCAGCTTCCTTGAATCGGGCAACGAAGTCCCTCAGCGACTCACCACACTTCTGCTGGATGGAGAATAAGCTATCCGCCACTCATGGGATCTTCTGGCATGCATCAAAGTGAGCCAGGAAGGCCCTCTCTGTAACATCCTGAAAACCTTGTAATTTATGGTATTTTTCATTTGAAATGAAAGTCAGAAAGTTTCAGTGAAATGTGGGTGTGTTGGCCTTTTGATAAATGTAAAGAGAAGAAATTTTGGAGTAAATAAGTATATTTCTGAATGTTAATGAGTTTGATTTAAGAAATTGAGAGACTTAAGTTTTAATGGGTTTAAATCACAAGAAAAATCAAGTTTAGTTTGAGTTTTATCCTAAAATGATGTTTTTAGTGGTTGGAGTCGACTATTGGAGTGGAGTCGACTCTGGCACGGTTTTAAACTTTCGGCACGCTTTGGAGTCGACACCTGCGAGCCGAGAGTCGACCCTACTTTTCTGGAGTCGACACCTATTTTCTGGAGCCGACGCTGGAGCCGACTCCAAGACGGCAGGTTTTTCTGAGTTAAATCTTGAGAATTTCATATTTAATCCGTTTCAAGTCCGATTTGGATGCCGTTTGAACCGTTGGATTTCTAAAATCGAGTTCTTCAAGCTGGTAAAGTCTTTTCTTAGAAATGTTACATAAAAGTATCAATTTAAGTAAAAATGATAATCTGGGCTATAAATCGATTAAAAAAATGCTATATCAGGGGCAAAATGGGAAAAGGCTCCGATGTCAATTGCTAATTGTGTTAAGGGCAACTTGGGAAAGAAAATCTAAGGGCAAAATATCATGGTTATAAGTGAGCCACGTGTTTTCCAAAAAGCGTGCGTTAAGAGTGTTTGAGGGCAAAAGGGAATTTGGCATGCCTTAACCCTTAAGTTTCCATGACTTGGTCCCCAAGTCATTAGAGAAAAAGGGAAACGTGGGTTCAGCCAGAGAAAAGAAAGAAAGAAAGAAAGAGAGAAAGAAGAGGAGAAAGAGAGAAGAAGAAGAAGAAGAAGAAGGAGGAAGAAAGAGAAAGGGAAAGGGAAGCTTGGGGTTTGTGCTCGACTCCAGGTAAGCTATAGCTTCCCTAGATCTTGTATGACTTTAGATTTTCTTAGATTATTGTATTTTGAGGTAATAGTAGAAGTAATCTTGAGTAGAGAAAGGGTGGAAGAAAATAATGAGATATTAGAGGATAGATCATGTATGCATGCATGGTTCGTGGGAAAACCTCGTGTGGAGGTAATCCTAATAGCTATCGTATCTGTATGTTGACGTAGGTCAAGAGGGTTATTCCAGGGAGCCGAAATACCAGAGTTGAGTACCAGTCGAGGAGTAACCTACTAAGGTGAGTGGGTTTCTCATCTAGCAATGAGAAGTTAATTTGAGCTAGTATAATGAGATTAATACCTAGTTATGGTATGTTATGTTTAGCAGAGTATTATGTATGTTTTAAATATGAGAAATGAGAACCTAGTATATGATATTCTGATAAATGAGTTTTGAGCATGAGTTTTAAGCATAAAGAAATAAGAGTTTCGAGCATGAGTTTTGAGCATAAACACATAAGCATGAGTTTCGATGAGGGATTTTTAATGTATACATGGCATATTTGCATGATAAAGCTTTACAAATGATGTATGTATCATACTGAGCATCAGGCAGCTAGGGGGCTGATCACCCTTTAGACTGTACTGTAGCATGAGCATTGCACACTACTATCGAGCCGGCACCTCCTTGCGAACAGATCGTACGATGAACCCCAGAATCAGGGGTGAGTGCACGCTTAACCAGGCCAGTGGGGCTGGTTGTGAGCAGCCCGTGGGGGCATGAATCATAGCTCAGTGGAGCTGATTACTATATATAGCCCGTGGGGGCAGAGAGAAAACCCGAGGTTCCAGGGTTAAGGAACAAAGCACTTTGCCAGGTGAACCGCACGGGTAAGGGGTGCTATTTGTGCGGGGATCCTGTTGCTAGTCACGCACCCGATGAGAGTACACCTACGGAGGGCGACTGTAGGGTGGTACCTCAGAGGCATTACACACACAGCCCAGCATCATGAGATTTAAAAGCATATGTTGTGATATAAAAAGGGCCAATGGGCCAAATAGTTATCCCGAGAGGGAGAGTTTACTTGAGATGCCAGTGGGCAAGCAGATCCGATGGGAGTCTGGGTTGTAGATAAAGAATGCATATCTTCATATTGTAATGCATGGATTTTTATCTTAATGAGTTATCTTTCAGTGAAAAGTTATTATAGAGTATTTCAGTACTGATATGTTATTTGAAGAATAAGCTACATTTTATTTTATCTGATATCATGTTAAAAATGTACTTTGAGTTGTACAAGCTAAATAGTATCAGCATACGATTGAAAATAAGAGGTTATGGTTCTCTATTTCTCCATAGTTAGATGGTTATCCAGTCACTGGGACTTAGGTCTCATCCCTCTATGATTTAAATGTTCTTTCAGATCAGTGAGTATTTCTGCCAGGATCACAAGATAAGCAGGACAGAACCCTTAGCTGGTGAAGCTTGCTTGGATGCAAGGGTGTAAATGCTAGCCTTGTATATTGAGAGAGTGTGGTTTGATATTTGTATTTTGTATATGTGTATGTGTACAGTGAGATGTAATGATGTTTTAGACCTTTTTGGATATGAATACGAGACTTATGTTTTGGAGAAAATTATGAGCATGATGTGTGCACTTAGGATTTTGATGTCGATTGTGAATGTGATCTTGTAAACTGCCTGAGGAATGTCATGAAAAATATTATCTGAGCAGGTTGATGCTTAGTGTTGATTGAGTGATTTGTGTATATAATTGAGATGAAAATGAAAAGTTTTTAACAGGATGTGTTTTCGTGTGTCTGCCACTTATGATAATTAGTTGGGGTTCTCTAGCTCTTTATGGAGCGCTACATAAAGACTAGTAAAACTCTATCCGATTACCACAAGTGTGCAGGTGTGCTGTCGGTGGCCCCAGAGAGGAGGGGGAGCTGACAAGTTTTGGTATCAGAGCCCTAGGTTATTAGGTCCTAGGGGAATAAGTATGAGTATGAGTCTAGGATGATTGAATGTTTATGATTATAGCTATTGAATGATGAAACTGATGTAATGAATAATGTCTTGTAGGACGATTACTACAAAGGCATCTAGAGAGACAGAGCAATCTTCAGGCAGGGATAGAAGCAAAGGTCAAAGTAGACTCAGAAGGTCAGTTAGAAGAAGTCAAATTGATAGAATGGCTTCTAGTGATTCCACCGAGCCAGTATCTAATGAGGCTAGAGTGAGGGCGTCTTCAGAGCAGATGCCAGAGTCTTCTTCACAGTCTATTACCCCTGTGCCAGTAGACCCATCTCGAGTACAGACTCAGGGGCCTAGTATGTCAGAGTTGGTAGGCATGATTACTCAGGCTGTGGTAGCAGCTGTGGGTGCTAGTTCTAGCCTTCCATCTAAAAATATGGAGGTTGTGAGGAATGTGGAAAGAGCCAGAAAGTTAGGGGCTCTGGAGTTCCAGGGAACTACTGATCCTATTCAGGCCGGGGCATGGCTGCAGAGGATCGAGAGAGTATTTGATGTGATGGGATGCTCTGAGGAGCAGAGGCTGAGTATTGCCACCTTTTTACTGGAGGGTAGAGCCCAGAGTTGGTGGAGATCTATTCAGGGCAGGCAGCCCCAGGGAGTGGAGTTGACATGGGAAAATTTTAGAAGAGAATTTCATCAGCAATATTATTCTGAGATTTATAGGGATCAGAAGAGGAGGGATTTCCTTTGTCTGACTCAGGGGAGGATGTCCGTGGCAGATTATGAAGCCACTTTTGTGGAGTTATCTCAGTTTGCTAGGGCCTTGGTGGCTGATGAGAGGGAGAGATGTCGACTATTCCAGGATGGATTGAATCTCCCTATTAAAGCCAAGACCTGTATGCAGACCTACAATAGTTACTCTGAGTTGGTGCAGGGAGCACTCAAAGCCGAGGAGATTGAAAAAGAATATATGAGTAGGAGGCAGGATAGAATGAAAAGAAGTGCTCCTAGTTATTCTTCTGCTCCGGGAGGGACTCAGCCATTTAAGAAACCCCAGAGGACTGGACAGTTTTATTCTGGGTTTAGAGCCCCTGGTGATGTGGGCAGAAGATCAGTATCTGTGTCAGCATCTAGCCCAGTTCAAAGAAAGCCTTATGGGGGTGTGCCTCAGGTTGCCACCAGCAGGGTGTCTGGTGATGTAGGGGAGCAGGGTCGTCCTTCTGGTGGAGGGAGAAATATACCCCCATGTAATGTATGTGGAAAACTTCATTTGGGAGAATGTAAGAGGGGCAATAAGGGATGTTATATTTGTGGTGATCTAGGTCACCTGAAGAGAGATTGCCCTAGGAGAGGGCAGCAGGCTGGTGGGCTTCCTCAGGGGCCAGTAATGCCAAGGGGACAGCCTAGTAGGAGGGGTGATGGTAGTGTTGTGGCTTCAGCCAGTCAGGTGGGGCCTAATGTTAATCAGCCAGGAGGGTCATCCAGTATTCCGAGGCCGAGGCCAGAGTGTTTGCCATGACCAGGCAGGAGGCTCAGATTGATCCTGATGTGGTGACAGGTATGCTACCCATCGATAATCATGATGCTTATATTTTAATTGATTCTGGATCTACGCATTCATTTATCTCATGTGAGTTTGCTAAGCATCTAGTTAGAGATGTGGGCCAGTTGGGTAGTCAGTTGGTAGTATCTATGCCCGTAGGGAGGCCTTTTATAGCAGACCAAGTGTATAGAGGTTGTGATATTTCTGTGGAGGGTCAGAAATTAGCAGCAGATTTGATTCCTTTGAGGTTGAAAGAGTTTGATGCCATTTTGGGGATGGATTGGCTATCTGTGCATAGAGCCAGAGTAGATTGCTTAAGGAAGGAGGTGATGTTACAAACTTCTGATGATAGAGAGTCTGTTTTGTTGGTGATAGGAGGGGGTTACCCTCAGGAGTGATTTCAGCTCTGTCAGCCAATAAATGCTAGCAAAGAGATGTGAAGCCTATTTAGCTTGTGCAGTGAGCCTAGAGGGCAATGGTTTAGAGCTGACGAATATCCCTGTGGTAAGGGATTTTTCAGATGTATTTCCTGAGGAGCTGCCAGGGTTACCTCCTGACAGAGGATTTGATTTCAGTATAGATCTAGCCCCAGATACCAGACCAATAGCCAGGGCACCTTATAGAATGGCTCCAGTTGAATTGAAAGAATTGAAAAGTCAGTTACAAGAATTATTGGATAAAGGGTTTATTAGACCCAGTATATCACCATGGGGTGCACCAGTGTTGTTTGTGAAGAAAAAGGATGGTACCTTGAGGTTGTGTATAGACTATAGACAGTTGAACAAGGTGACCATTAGAAACAATTATCCATTGCCAAGGATCGATGATTTGTTTGATCAGCTGCAGGGGGCAGCAGTGTTTTCAAAGATTGATCTGAGATCTGGGTATCATCAATTGAGAATAAAGAATGAGGATATATCTAAGACTGCTTTCAGGACCAGATATGGTCATTATGAGTTCTTGGTAATGCCATTTGGCTTGACAAATGCTCCAGCTGCTTTTATGGGTCTGATGAATCAAGTATTTCAAGAGTATCTAGATAAATTTGTGATAGTATTCATTGATGACATCTTGATTTATTCTAGAAGTAGTGAAGAGCATGAACAGCATCTGAGGACAGTTTTGCAGATATTAAGAGAAAAGCAATTATATGCAAAGTTTAGTAAAAGTGAATTTTGGCTGGATGAGGTAAAGTTCTTGGGACATGTAGTTTCAGCCAAAGGTATTATGGTAGATCCTCAAAAGATTGAAGCTATAGTAAATTGGGTATCACCTACCAATCAGACTGAGGTGAGGAGTTTCTTGGGGCTAGCAGGATATTATAGAAGATTTATAGAAAATTTCTCGATTTTGGCTTCTCCTATGACTAAGCTGCTTAGAAAGAATATCAAGTTTGATTGGTCTAATGAATGCCAGAAGAGTATGGATGAATTGAAAAAGAGATTAACCTCAGCCCCAATCCTAATACTACCTGATAGTGCCAGTGATTATGTGATCTATAGTGATGCCTCATTGAAGGGTTTGGGGTGTGTTTTAATGCAGAATGGGAAAGTAGTGGCTTATATATCTAGACAGTTGAGATCCCATGAAAAGAATTACCCCACCCATGATTTGGAGTTAGCTGCTGTTATATTTGCATTGAAGGTTTGGAGGCACTACTTGTATGGAAGAAGATGCCAGATATTTACTGATCATAAGAGCTTGAAATATATTCTGACCCAGAAGGAATTGAATTTAAGGCAGAGAAGATGGATTGAATTGATTAAAGACTATGATTGCACTATTGAGTATCACCCAGGGAAAGCTAATGTTGTGGCTGATGCCTTGAGTCGAAAGTCTATGGCCACATTGGCTTCTATCAGAACCGTACAGCTACCCTTGATGATTGAGTTAAGGAGGTTAGATGCAGAGCTAGCTGTAGAAGAATCAGGAGCCTTGTTGGCTACTTTCAGAGTGAGACCCCAAATGCTAGAAGAAATAAGAGAAGCTCAGTTGCTAGATCTACATTTGCTTAAAGCTAGAGATTTAATTCAGAGTGGGTCTCAGTCAGAGTTTTCTGTTAGAGGTGATGGAGTGTTATTATTCAAGGGCAGAGTTTGTGTGCCAGCTGTGGAATCAGTGAAAGATCAGATTTTAAGGGAAGCACATAGCTCAGCTTATTCAATGCATCCAGGTAGTACTAAGATGTATAGAACTATCAAACAGAATTACTGGTGGAATGGTATGAAAAAGGAGATAGCTGAGTATGTATCTAAGTGTTTGGTGTGTCAGCAGATTAAGGCTGAACATCAGTGTCCAGCTGGAAAGCTTCAGCCTCTGTTTGTGCCAGAGTGGAAATGGGAGCATATAACTATGGATTTCGTTGTAGGACTCCCAAAGACCAGAAGGGGCAATGATGCTATATGGGTGATAGTTGATAGATTGACTAAGTCTGCTCATTTTCTGCCTATTAAGATTGTCTTTACCTTGGATAGATTAGCAGAATTATATGTGCATGAAATTGTGAGTAGGCATGGTGTGCCAGTATCGATAGTATCAGATAGAGATCCAAGGTTCACATCTCAATTTTGGGCAGAATTACAGAAAGCTTTGGGGACTAAATTGAGGTTCAGTACAGCATTTCATCCCCAAACCGATGGTCAGTCAGAAAGAACCATCCAGACACTGGAGGATATGCTGAGAGCTTGTGTCATGGAATTTTCTGGTAGCTGGGATGATCATCTACCTTTAATAGAGTTTGCTTACAATAACAGCTACCATTCTAGCATTGATATGGCACCATATGAGGCCTTGTATGGGAGAAAATGTAGAACTCCAGTGTGTTGGGATGAGGAGGGAGAGAGAAGGCTGTTAGGCCCTGAGTTAGTGCAGCTTACAGCAGATCAAGTTAAAATTATAAGAGCTAAATTAAAGGCAGCCCAGGATAGACAGAAGAGCTATGCAGATAAAAAGCATAGAGAGGTAAAGTTTGAGGTTGGAGATAGAGTCTTTCTGAAGGTATCTCCTTGGCGAGGTATTATGAGATTTGGAAAGAAAGGCAAGTTGAGTCCCAGGTATATTGGACCCTATGAAATTCTGGAAAGAGTTGGGACACTAGCTTATAGATTGGCTTTACCTCCAGAGTTATCTCAGATTCATAATGTATTTCATGTATCAATGCTTAGGAGGTATGTGCCGGATTCCTCTCATGTGATTCAGTCTGAGACTATAGAGTTACAGGGGGATTTATCATTTGCAACAGAACCAGTGAAGATCTTGAGTAGGGAGATTAAGCAGCTCCGCAGTAAAAGAATTCCATTAGTTAAGGTGCAATGGTTAAATCATCAAAAAGAGGAGGCTACATGGGAGCGAGAGGATGAGATGAGATTGAAGTACCCCCATCTATTTGAAAATATATCTAGCTAAATTTCGGGACGAAATTTCTTAAGAGGGGGAGAATTGTAACATCCTGAAAACCTTGTAATTTATGGCATTTTCATTTGAAATGAAAGTCAGAAAGTTTCAGTGAAATGTGGGTGTGTTGGCCTTTTGATAAATAAAGAGAAGAAATTTTGGAGTAAATAAGTATATTTCTGAATGTTAATGAGTTTGATTTAAGAAATTGAGAGACTTAAGTTTTAATGGGTTTAAATCACAAGAAAAATCAAGTTTAGTTTGAGTTTTATCCTAAAATGATGTTTTTAGTGGTTGGAGTCGACCTATTTGGAGTGGAGTCGACTCTGGCACGGTTTTAAACTTTCGGCACGCTTTGGAGTCGACACCTGCAGTGGAGTCGAGCCAGGAGTCGACCCTACTTTTCTGGAGTCGACCCTATTTTCTGGAGCCGACACCTATTTCTGCTGGAGCCGACTCCAAGACGGCAGGTTTTTCTGAGTTAAATCTTGAGAATTTCATATTTAATCCGTTTCAAGTCCGATTTGGATGCCGTTTGAACCGTTGGATTTCTAAAATCGAGTTCTTCAAGCTGGTAAAGTCTTTTCTTAGAAATGTTACATAAAAGTATCGATTTAAGTAAAAATGATAATCTGGGCTATAAATCGATTAAAAAAATGCTATATCAGGGGCAAAATGGGAAAAGGCTCCGATGTCAATTGCTAATTGTGTTAAGGGCAACTTGGGAAAGAAAATCTAAGGGCAAAATATCATGGTTATAAGTGAGCCACGTGTTTTCCAAAAAGCGTGCGTTAAGAGTGTTTGAGGGCAAAAGGGAAATTTGGCATGCCTTAACCCTTAAGTTTCCATGACTTGGTCCCCAAGTCATTAGAGAAAAAGGGAAAACGTGGGTTCAGCCAGAGAAAGAAAGAAAGAGAGAGAAGAAGAGGAGAAAAGAGAGGAAGAGGAAGAAGAAGAAGAAGAAAGGAGGAAGAAAGAGAAAGGGAAAGGGAAGCTTGGGGTTTGTGCTCGACTCCAGGTAAGCTATAGCTTCCCTAGATCTTGTATGACTTTAGATTTTCTTAGATTATTGTATTTTGAGGTAATAGTAGAAGTAATCTTGAGTAGAGAAAGGGTGGAAGAAAAATAATGAGATATTAGAGGATAGATCATGTATGCATGCATGGTTCGTGGGAAAACCTCGTGTGGAGGTAATCCTAATAGCTATCGTATCTGTATGTTGACGTAGGTCAAGAGGGTTATTCCAGGGAGCCGGAATACCAGAGTTGAGTACCAGTCGAGGAGTAACCTACTAAGGTGAGTGGGTTTCTCATCTAGCAATGAGAAGTTAATTTGAGCTAGTATAATGAGATTAATACCTAGTTATGGTATGTTATGTTTAGCAGAGTATTATGTATGTTTTAAATATGAGAAATGAGAACCTAGTATATGATATTCTGATAAATGAGTTTTGAGCATGAGTTTTAAGCATAAAGCATGAGTTTTGAGCATGACATAAGCATGAGTTTCGATGAGGGGATTTTTAATGTATACATGGCATATTTGCATGATAAAGCTTTACAAATGATGTATGTATCATACTGAGCATCAGGCAGCTAGGGGGCTGATCACCCTTTAGACTGTACTGTAGCATGAGCATTGCACACTACTATCGAGCCGGCACCTCCTTGCGAACAGATCGTACGATGAACCCCAGAATCAGGGGTGAGTGCACGCTTAACCAGGCCAGTGGGGCTGGTTGTGAGCAGCCCGTGGGGGCATGAATCATAGCTCAGTGGAGCTGATTACTATATATAGCCCGTGGGGGCAGAGAGAAAACCCGAGGTTCCAGGGTTAAGGAACAAAGCACTTTGCCGGTGAACCGCACGGGTAAGGGGTGCTATTTGTGCGGGGATCCTGTTGCTAGTCACGCACCCGATGAGAGTACACCTACAGAAGGGCGACTGTAGGGTGGTACCTCAGAGGCATTACACACACAGCCCAGCATCATGAGATCTAAAAGCATATGTTGTGATATAAAAAGGGCCAATGGGCCAAATAGTTATCCCGAGAGGGAGAGTTTACTTGAGATGCCAGTGGGCAAGCAGATCCGATGGGAGTCTGGGTTGTAGATAAAGAATGCATATCTTCATATTGTAATGCATGGATTTTTATCTTAATGAGTTATCTTTCAGTGAAAGTTATTATAGAGTATTTCAGTACTGATATGTTATTTGAAGAATAAGCTACATTTTATTTTATCTGATATCATGTTAAAAATGTACTTTGAGTTGTACAAGCTAAATAGTTCAGCATACGATTGAAAATTAAGAGGTTATGGTTCTCTATTTCTCCATAGTTAGATGGTTATCCAGTCACTGGGACTTAGGTCTCATCCCTCTATGATTTAAATGTTCTTTCAGATCAGTGAGTATTTCTGCCAGGATCACAAGATAAGCAGGACAGAACCCTTAGCTGGTGAAGCTTGCTTGGATGCAAGAGTGTATAAATGCTAGCCTTGTATATTGAGAGAGTGTGGTTTGATATTTGTATTTTGTATATGTGTATGTGTACAGTGAGATGTAATGATGTTTTAGACCTTTTTGGATATGAATACGAGACTTATGTTTTGGAGAAAATTATGAGCATGATGTGTGCACTTAGGATTTTGATGTCGATTGTGAATGTGATCTTGTAAACTGCCTGAGGAATGTCATGAAAAATATTATCTGAGCAGGTTGATGCTTAGTGTTGATTGAGTGATTTGTGTATATAATTGAGATGAAAATGAAAAGTTTTTAACAGGATGTGTTTTCGTGTGTCTGCCACTTATGATAATTAGTTGGGGTTCTCTAGCTCTTTATGGAGCGCTACATAAAGACTAGTAAAACTCTATCCGATTACCACAAGAGTGCAGGTGTGCTATCGGTGGCCCCAGAGAGGAGGGGGAGCTGACACTCTCCAGTGATACGTCGGGATAGCGGTGGACGATTGTCGTAATCTGCCTCCGGCGGGTTGGTGATCCTACAGTTGGGCTCCTCGAACTGCTGGTTGTATTCATCTAGTCGGCTCTCGGTCCGACGAGCTATCCGGCCATCAAAGGACCCCTTCCTTGAATATTCCGAGGACTGAGAGGGTGGCGGTGATGCAGATGGATGTGCTCCGCCTCCCTCCCGTACCGCTGCTTAGGAAAAGTGCTGGCGTGGCAAGAAGGGGACCGAAGCCTCTTAGAGGCTTCCCGACGATGATGTCTAGGTGAAGCGCGGTGGTGGCGGACCTTTCGGAGGGGAGACCTCCCCCGAAAAGAATGCTGGCTGGGTTGGACCACCCCCGGGATCAATGAGGGTGGCTTCGGCTGTTGCTGCGGATTGATGGCTGCTGCTGCAGAACCTGGATCGCCACCACTAGCGACTGAACTTGCATGGCGAGGGCGGCGATCTGATCATCTTGCTGTGGTGGTGGTGGTGAGGGTGGAGCAGAAATACCGGCCTGCGGAGCAAGGGGGTCAACCTCCGATGGCTCAGCTCCTTGGCAATGCCCCCAGACGAGGCTGGTGGAAAACTCCTGTGCACGTGTCACCACCATCTTCTTGACTGCTTGGGGAAGAAGGATTTGTAATTGACTGGTTCGAAGCTTTCTCTCTTTCCCCCTTCCTAGCGCGCCAATCTATTGCCGCTAAGTCACGTTCCTCCAACGCCAGGAGACGGAGATCCTCCTCCTTGAAGAAGCTCCTACAAGAAAGTCCTCGGAGACCGGTTGCACTGATGGGGACCCTTCGACGCTCAAGTAAGCAACTCAGAAATAGTGAAGAAAAGAACTAGCAGAGAAATAGCTAGAGAGCTTGAGTTCAGATCCATTTCCTCATTGTGAGTGTGGGTTCTTATACCTGTTCGAAGATCCCCTTTTCCGCTTTTAGAAGGTGGCTAATCCCGATGTGTCATTGTCTGATAGCGGACAGGTGGCCAGGCTGACATAGAAAGGTCGCAATCAACACTGGGCATGTCATAGGTGTCTTGCCCCATGAACCATCTATCAGCCGCGGTGCCATAGGTGGTAGGTGGGCTTAGTCGTGTCAGGCGTGTGCTGTTACGGGTAGTGGCCACACGCAGTTGTAGATGGTTAGTGGGCCACGTGGCAGCTGCAGATGGTTGGTGGGCCTTGTGGTAGTGTCAGGCAGCTCGAGATAGAGGAGACCTGAGATTCAAGGTCAAGGGGACTTGAGGTCTGAGGCCGTGGGGACTCGCAGCTGGAGGCTGAAGGGATGAAGCCCGAGGCCGAGGAGACTTCGGAGGCCGAGGGGACCCGCAGCTGGAGGCTGAAGGGACGAAGCCTGAGGCCGAGGGGACTTGAGGTCCGAGGGGACCTGAAGTTCGAGGCCGAGGAGACTTCGAAGGCCGAGGGGACGAAGTCCGAGGCCGAGGGGACCTGAGGTCCGAAGCCAAGGGGACTTCGGAGGCTGGGGGGACCCACAGCTGGAGGTCGAAGGGATGAAGTCCGAGGCCGAGGGGATCTGAGGTCCGAGGCCGAAGGGACTTCGGAGGTCGAGGGGACCCGCAGCTGGAGGTTGAGGGGATGAAGTCCGAGGCCGAGAGGACTTGAGGTCCGAGGGGATATGAGGTTTGAGGCTGAGGGGACTTCGAAGGCTGAGGGGACTTCGAAGGCTGAGGCCGAGGGGGCTCAAGGTCCAAGGGGACCCGAGGTCCAAGGCAGAGGGGACTTCGGAGGTCAAGGGGACCCGTAGTTGGAGGTCGAAGCGACAAAGTCCGAGGTCGAGGGGACTTGAGATTCGAGGAGACCCGAGGTCCGAGGCCGAGGGGACTTCGGAGGTCGAGGCCGAGGGGACTTCAGAGGCCGAGGCGGTGGTTCCACTAGCTGCTTCGTTCGTCAACTCTAACGCGGCTCGATCAGCTATATCCCTCAAGATGTTATACGAAAAGAATATGTGAAAGGTATAATTTTAGTTGCTAGTTGACGCACCATCAATATAGAAATAAATGCATCCTTGCACAAACTTTTCATGCTTAGCACATGAGAGCGAGAGAGATTATAATTTAAGAGGCTATATGGTCTATTTTTTACATAAAATTTAAATTACTGCTTGTTTGCTTAAGTTTTAGGCGCTAGAATTGATGCACGGATCATCATTTCATATTTTGAATTTCAGTTCAAAAATTGAATATGATTTTTTTAAAAAAATTATAATTGGTAAATATTATTGTAGAGAGAAATGAAATAGGAGGTTAATTATAAAGGAATTGCTATTTTAAACTTTCATGCTTATTTAAGATCATAAGTAATGCTTTGATGTATGATGATCATTGGTTCTCTCTTAAAAAAAGAAGCATTATTTGATAGCATCTTTATCTGGACTTCTCTAATGCATGGAAAGGACAAGAAATGGATGGACGCCTGTGATCTCTTCAATTACTAGAAGGCAATCGCGATAACAAGTTCCTCATGACAACATAAATCCTTGCTGTGGAAAGACCATGACTTATAATTATCACTATTTAGTCTTTGAGTAATTTTTGCTGACAATGGGAATTCTCATCATTAAAGCGATAATTTTAGATGCTATGTTCATCCACTTCACTAAAAGTCATCACCGTAGTTTCCAAGTTCAAAAGAAACTAAGGCAGAAAAAGATGGAATTCAATTTTGATGATGAAATAACGTTTGTTATTATGGAAGACTTCTTGCAACAAGAAAAGTCATCACAAAAATCTTTAATTTTTCTTAGAAGATATTATATTTTGAGTCCATTCAATCTGTCTACTTTTTTTTTTTTTTTCCCTACACCGCAGGACCTTAACATCAGATGCTAGCAATATGCCATCTTTTCTCAGGCGTTGAGAATAGCCCTCACCTTCATGGTCCCCACACATATCCAACAAGAATGGTGCTATTGAGACTATATTAGTATATTTGCTAACTACCACTGCTCAGGACATGTGATGCATGCGACAAATGAAAAACTTCTGAGCTAAACTTGATGCATTATATATACATATGTATATATATATATATATACATATGTACATACATATGTATATATACATATGTATATATACATATGTACATACATATGTATACATATGTATATATGTATATATATGTACATATATGTATATACATATGTATATATATCTACATATGTATGTACATGTATGTATATATATGTATATGTACATGTATGTACATATATATACACATAGATATATATACATGTATATATGTATATATATGTATATCTATATATATATGTATATATGTACATGTATATACATATATGTATATATGTACATGTATATACATATATGTATATATGTACATACATATATATATAAGAAAAGATCCACTTTACCCTATGGCATGATATTAACTTTAGTATTCCAAAGCCAGGGTGTTGTTATTTCTGAAAATGAACCCAAAAAGAATTTAAGGCACACAGATTACTATAGTTTAGCAACTGTTTATCGAATGGGCTTTGTGAAGAAGGATGGTCAGTGGGAGAGAAAAGGTCATACTGAAGAAAGGGTTGCTGAGATTACTGAGCCTAGTCCTTCAGAGGCAGGACCATCTGTGAGATACAGCTCACCAAGACCCAGTCAGAGTGTACCTCCAGCTCCACCTGCTCCTTCCACTTCAGTTCAGTCATCCATTGGTTTTTCTGATATTCAGTTAGAAAACTTAAAAGTCTATTTGCTACACACAAGGAAGAGATGAAAACTGAAATTGACAATAGTTTGATGAATTTAAGAGAAATATTTTATTCTTTGGATGAGAGAGTAAACAAAATTGAGTCAACCCTTGAATCCTCCTCAGAAGCATTAAAGAATGATCTCAAGAATATTTTTGAGGAACTCGAAGAAATTGAAGGAGACTCAAAGACTTATTCCAAATGCAATGCAGAGCTTCAAGACAAAATTGTTACTGCATGTGGATTCGTTGATAGAAGACTGAAGGAATTTGTCAGAATTCAAAGTGAAGGAATGAAAAAATTGTAGAAGAATTGCAAAGGCTTCTTAGAAATCATTAAATACTGCATTTTGATACTTTTGATGTAATTTCTTTTGATATTATAAAATTTCTTTTGATGTTATGAAGTTTCTTTTGATGAAATGAAGTTACTTTTAATGTAATGAAGTTTGATGAAATGAAGTTCTTTTTGATGTAAAATGTTACTTTTTATCAAATATAATGTTGTATTTTGGATGATGAAATGAAATGAATGAATTATTTGTATTTTGCAATGCAATTTGATTGTTCTTTTGAGAAAGATTAATTGAACTTGACTCTTTTCTAAAACCTTTTTGTTGATTACAAAAAGGGGGAGAGAAGATTGTATATGCATTGGAACAAATAAGCTTAATTAATGAGTATCAAGCTTTAAATGACCATTTAATATGCTTATTAAGTTTTGATATCAAGTAGTTTCGATGAAATAAGTTTAATGAGTATCAAGCTTTAAATGCACTTAATTTGATATGCTCATTAAGTTTTAAATGATAAAGGGAGAGAAGATGTTAATTGAGTATCATAGGGAGAGCTACCTCATTCAGGGGAGCTTAACTATGAGAACTTAAAATTGAGAAATTTGATTTGAAACTCATATTGTTTAATCATGCATATACTCTATGTTTTTGTCATCATCAAAAAGGGGGAGATTGTTGATCCAATTATCGATTTTGATGATTAACAAAAGACATGAGTATATTCACTATATTTCTAACAAATTTAATAAGTGTTTTAGGGATTAAAATGTTTAATCAGTCAAAGGTATAAGGAAATAAGTTTTGAATCAAAATTTAAAAGAAATTGTGAAAGTTCAGAACTTAGAGTCGACACCCAAACAGTCAGAAGCTGACCCCAAGGCGTATCAAAACTTTTATGGAATTTCGGCACGGTCCGAAGTCGACACCTACATTTTCGGAGCCGACTTCAACTTGAGAGACAGAGAAGTATTTTCTGCATCAGTTTTCAGAGCCGACACCTGGAGATCGATAGCCGACACCTGAAAATTTGAGAGCCGACACCTATAGCTCTGGAGCCGACTCCAACCTGAGATACAGAGAACATATTTTTGGACATTATTGGAGTCGATACCCTTGGATTCTGGAGCCGACTCACGAAAGCGCCGAGCCGACACTTAACTTTTTCGAAGCCGACTCCTCAACTTCTTATTACTATTTTTGGACACCATGATTTAGAGCCGACATCTAAAAAGTTGGAGCCGACTCCAACATGTTAGGAACGGATTTTTCAAATGTCAGAACGGACTTCAACGGTAAGATTTTTTCTATCTAATCTCTAACGGCTATTTTTCTTTGAGTGTAAAAACATCCAATCATCTCACAACGGCTAGTTTTCCATCAAAACCTTGGATTAAGAGATCTATAAAAAGGGGGAACCAACCATTTGAAAAAGAAAGAAGAATAGAAAGGAAAAAGAGAAATATTTTGTGAAAAAATCCAAAAATCTTGAGAGAGAAATCAAAGGAAAGACTCAGAGCTCAAATCTATCAATCCAAAAGAGTCCAAAGAGAAATCAAAAGCATCCAAAAGTTCAAAATCAGAGGATTTGCAAAGTTCAAAAAGACCTAAATTTCTTTAACTTCTCAACTACGATTGCTGTGAAGAATCTGAGTTGAGGCCTGATTCAATCTTTCAAAGAAGAAGAAGAAAAGAAGAAAAGCTCAAATCAAAATCGCTTCAAACAGGCTTTTCTTACCTTTGTTTATTCAATTATATATTTGCTCATTTGAGGAGCGTTGTGTATTCAAAACTCTATTTTTCATTGTTGTTGACTAATTCAATCAGGGGATTGAATTAGTGGAGGTAGTATACCTCGGGACAAGCTAAGGATAGCTTGTGGTTAGGTTTTGTGCTGGTGAGCCTGTGAAAACCAGCTGGGTTCATTGTGATCCCGGGAAAACAACAAGTTTGGGTTGTGAGCTTGTAAAACAACTTGGCTGTAATTAAGTGGATTATAGTGTGGACCCAAGTGAAGCTTGGGAGTAGATGTAGACGTTGAAAACACCGAACCACTATAAAATCTTTGTGTTTGTCGTGCATATTATCTCTCTCTCTATCTTATTTATTTGTGCTTAGCATTTATCTATACATTGCACTCAAGCACTTTCATATCAAAGCACTTAGTTTTAAAGTGTTAAAATTTTTAAGAACCCAATTCACCCCCCCCTCTTGGGTTGCCATATGGGCCAACATATGGGTCTTCAAGAAGAAGACAGACATGGATGGTAATGTGATTACCTATAAGGCGAGGCTAGTTGCAAAAGGTTACAAGCAAAGGCAATGTGTTGACTTTGATGAAACCTTTTTTCCGTAGCCATGCTTAAGTCCATAAGAATTTTGCTTGCGATTGTAGCCTATTACGATTATGAGATATGGCAAATGGATGTCAAGACCGCCTTCCTAAATGGTGATTTAATGGAGGATGTGTATATGACACAACCTAAGGGTTTTGAGTCCATTGATTCTAAATAGGTATGCAAGCTGCAAAGGTCCATTATGGACTTAAGCAAGCCTCTAGAAGTTGGAACATCCGTTTTGATGAAACAATCAAAAAGTTTGATTTTATTAAAAATGAGGATGATCCATGTGTGTACAAGAAGGTTAGTGGGAGTGTTATTATTTTCCTGATATTATATATAGATGACATATTATTGATAAAAAACAATGTATCCTTGCTGCAAGAAGTGAAGGAATGATTGTCCAGCAAATTTTCCATGAAAGATTTGGGAGAAGCAGCCTACATACTGGTATTAAGATCTATAGAGATAGATTTAGAAGTGTTGGCCCAGATGACAACCCAAGAGGGGGGGGGGGGGGTGAATTGGGTTCTTTAAAAAAAATTTAAACCTTTTGAAATATTTGTTTGCTTAGTGTGAGTGAAAGTGAATGCAGATGCAAAAATAAAATACAATCAATAAGATAGAGATAGAGATAGAGATAAAGGAGACACGGCAAACACAAAGATTTTATAGTGGTTCGGTGTATCCAACACCTACGTCCACTCCCAAGATTCACTTGGGTCCACACTATAATCTTCCTTGATTACAACCGAGTTGTTTTACAAGCTCACAACTCAAACTTGTTGTTTTCCCGGGATCACAACGAACCCAGCCAGTTTTTCGGGCTCACCAGCACAAAAACCCTAACACAAGCTATACCAAGCTTGTACAGAGGTAAGACTACCTCCACTAGTTCAATCCCCCAGATTGAACTAGACACAAACAAAAGAAATATTATTTTTCAAGTACACAGCTCCTCAATGAGCAAATAATCAAGTAAATGAACAAGGTTTAGAAAAGCCTGATTTGTAGTTGGTTGGCTTTTGAGCTTTTCTTCTTTTCTTCTTCTCCTTGCTAGATTGAATCAAGCCTCAGCTCCGATTCTTCACAGTTGAAGCAGTTGAGAAGGATTGAAAAGCAAGAAACTGATCCTCTTTCTCCAATTTGGAAAATCCACCAAAACTTTGATTTGAATGCCTTGGATTCCTCTTGAGCTTTTTGGAGTGGAGTGGATTTGAGCTAGAAGGTTTTTTCTCTTGAGATTCAGGCTCTCTCTTTTTCGGATTTTTGAATTGGGATTTCTCTATTTCCATTTTTTATTCTTTGTTTTTCCGTTCCTCTTTTTTTGAATGATAGTCTTCCCTTTTTATAGATTTCTTTTAAACCATTTTTGGAAGAAAACTATCCGTTGGAGTGTACCTTGCAACAAATATATCCGTTAGAAATAAAGTAAAATAGAAATATTACCGTTAGAGCTGATCTGGCAATTTGATTTTTCGTTCCAGGTGGGTTGGAGTCGACTCTAACTTTTCTGGAGTCGGCTCTAACTCGAAACACTTTAACCCGTTAATTCTGGAGTCATCTCTGACTTTTCTGGGGTCGACAAGAAACTTTTCTGGAGTCGACTCTAACAGATCCGGAGTCGACTCTAAGTCGGGGCCAGAAAAATCAACGTTCTGTCTTTTCTATTGGAGTCGGCTCTAACAGTCTCGGAGTCGACTCTAACTTCCGTGCCAGATACTGGAGTCGGCTCTGTGATTCTCGGAGTCGACTCTAATGTCTGCAATCTTATCTAGACATTAGATTCGATCCAGAACAAGATTTAACTCCTGATTTTGATCATTCAATCGACTTATAATCTGAAAAACTTAATCAAAATCATTAGAGCCTTAAATTGTTATACTCAAATAGTTTTGTTAATCATCAAAATCATCAATTGGGTCAACAAGAAGGTTGCTTGGATTGTCCCAATCAACGTACATAGATAAAGTGCTAAAACGATTTAGCATAGAGGAATCCAAGAAGGGATTCCTGCCGGTATCACATAGAATATATCTCTCCAAGGACATGAGTCCTAAAACCCAAATGTGGAGAGAGCACATGAATAGGATTCCATATGCCTCAGCAATTGGATCCATCTTGTATGCGATGCTATGTACGAGACCTGATGTTTCTTATGCATTGAGTATCACTAATAGATACCAGGCAAACCCTGGAGAGAAACATTGAATGGCTGTCAAGAATATTCCATGGCCACTTGATGGATTAAATTGATTATTAAATCCTTACAAGGTTGAGTTGGAATTCAAAATGGTTTCGAAGTTCTAATTCATATAGTCAATTTTTTCTGAGATCAAGTAAACAAAGATCAATTACAGGGTTGACACATTCCATACCACTGATTGATCTGAGATATGTGATGAACGGATTTGATCATACGGTAACCATTCATGGACAGGTGTTAATGGTCATGTCAACAAAATCTTTGGCAGTTGGGTGGTCATGATGCTTTGCTAGAGGCCTCTTATGATCTATAATCATGTTGTTGACTTGGACAAAGAGTTGTCCAATCATTCCTAGGGTCTATGATTAGGACATGATTATTGTCAACATGTTAAAGGGCCTAATGGGTCACACGTATAAGAAGAATTTTGGATGAATTAAAATGAGAATTAAATTAGATTTAATTCAGATAAGATGATCAATTAAATAATTGGGTAAGACCCAATTTAAGGAAGATATAATAATAATGGATATGATCCATTATAGTAGAAGGAATGTTAAGGAGAAATTATTTGTGCATATGATGAACAAATAATTGGATACCGATATGTGACTTGATCCATGTGATGGATGGCTCTGATTATTCAGGTATGGATGTCTTATCTTAGCCATGTGAAGATGGAATCATGCCCATGGGATGAGGCATGATGAATCTCTACGGTTCAATGATGAACACGTACAAATTAGGGCATGTAGTTATGGGATAACCAACTCCTAATTTCAAAGCTGACACTTTGATTAATCTACCATGAAGATGGGAGTTTCTTACCATAAAGATGAGAAGAGTTTCTTACCATGAAGATGGGAGTTTTTTACCATGAAGATGTGAGGAGTTTCTTACCATAAAGATGTGAGTTTCTTATCATAATGATGGGAGTTTCTTACCATGAAGAGAGGTCTCTTCCTCTTTGGAATGTCTCATTTTCAACCTATAATATAGTTCCTTCCTACCAAGAAAGAAGAGCGTGAAAAGAAAAGATTAGACTTTTCTTCAAAGATATCTTCTGTAAGGGGATTCAAGAGGCGCTAGCACCGCTCTCTCTCTCCTGTAGTGTCATCTTCATACCTTGAAGGTCTTCATCCTTCTTCTCTACGCAAATCACTGTTAGAGGCCGGACGCATGGACGGCTAGTGGCAAGGATTAACCAGCTTCATCATCATCCTGTAGTGTCATCTTCATACCTTGGAGATCTTCATCCCTTCTTCTCTACGTAAATCACCGTTAGAGGCCGGACGCATGGACGGCTAGTGGCAAGGATTAACCAGCTTCATCATTATCTACATCGATAAAGGACTCAGGTATGAATAAAATTAGATTTTATTTATGATTTAATGAATCTGTTCCTAAGGATCATGGGCATTTGGGAATTTTATTTATACATTCTGCAATGTTTATATGAATTAGATTCATATATTGTATACATAATTTCCATCAGAGGGCGCCATCAATAAGGTACTGGATGTAAGCATCCATCCAAGAGGGCTCCTGCACGACCGATAGGGCCTCCTCTATGGCTTCGATGCTCGGGACCTCCAGATGCTCCATGTACGTTCTTCCCAAGGCTCCATCGGCCGAAGTGGCCAAACGGAACAATGCATAGTCTCTGGCATTCTCTCCCCTAGGAATGTAACTGACACGGAAGTAAGCAAAAAGGGAGGTTTGGGCTTGGACTTTACTTAGGTAGCGGGACATGGTGGGATCCCGAGCCTCGTACTCTCCCGCAACTTTCCCGAAGACAAGCTGAGAGTTGGTGAAGGCTCTGAGACTTCTTGCACCAAGCTTTCCGGCCAGCTTCATTCTCGCTAGCAATGCTTCATACTCCACTTGATTGTTAGTGGCAGGGAAAAGAAAATGGAGAGCGTACTCCACTGCCTCTCCCTCTGGACTCGTGAGGATGAGCCCGACTCCGCTCCTCTGGGAGTTAGATGCACCGTCTACGTGAAGGATCCAATCCTCCTCTCCTACCTCTGTCGTCATGGGGGACTCTTAGTGCGTCTCCTCCGGCTGCTCCTCGGCCCATGTGCACTCGATCAGGAAGTCGGCTAACACTTGGGATTTCATTGCTGATCTCGGCCAAAAGGACAAGTCGAACTCCTCCAGCTTGATGGTCCATTTTGCCAGTCGATCGAAGGTGTCAGGATGGGATAAGATCGTCTGGAGGAGCTAATCCGTGAGTACCACGATAGGGTGGGCTTAAAAGTAAGGTCTGAAGCGCTGAGCGGAGACAATCAGAGAAAAAATGATCTTTTCGATTCTGGAATACCTGGTCTCTGCATCATAAAGCACCTTGCTGGTATAATAAACTGGCCTCTGCATCCCGTCGGCATTCATGTGGACGAGCACGGAGTTGACGGCCTCGGGGGAAGCTGCAAGGTAGAGGAAGAGCTCCTCCCCACCCTGCAGCTTAGACAGCAATAATGGAGTAGATAAAAATTCCTTCAGCTCATCGAAGGATTTCTGACACTCCTTTGTCCACTCGAATCCATTGACCATGCGCAGCGCCTTGAAGAAAGGCAGGCACCTTTCTGCTGACTTGGACAAGAAATGGCTCAAGGCTGCTGCCCTTCCGGTCAAGCGTTGCACTTCCTTCTTACTAGCCGGGGGCCTCATGTCAAGGATGGCTCAGATCTTATCAGAGTTCATCTTGATCCCCCGCTGCATCACCATAAAGCTTAGAAACTTGCCTGCAGTAACTCTGAAAGCGCACTTGCGGGGGTTCAGCCTCATCTGGAATCGGCGGAGATTGCTGAAGGCCTCTGCAAGGTCTATAACATGGTTAGTGGTATGGGTACTCTTGGTTAGCATGTCGTCCACATATTCATGTTACGCCCGATCTGGTTCTCAAAAACCTTGTTCATCAGCCTCTGGTAGGTGCCCCAACATTCTTCAACCCGAATGGCATTACCTTATAGCAGTATATGCCCTTCTCGGTCAAAAATGAAGTAGCCTCCTTGTCCGCTGGATCTATCTTGATTTGATTATACCCTGAGAAGGCGTCCATGAAGCTAAGGGTCTCATGGCTGGACGTGGCATCCACCTGCTGGTCAATTCGGGGCAAAGGGATGTTGTCCTTGGGGCACGCCTTGTTAAAATTAGGGAAGTTGATGCACATCCTTCATCTCCCGCTGGCCTTGCGAACCATTTCAATGTTAGCTAGCCAGTCAGGATAGTGGACATCTTGAATGTGGCCAGCGGCCACCAGCTTACGAACTTCTTCGTCAATGGCTTTCTGTTGGTCAGGGGCAAAGCTCCTCTTCTTTTACCGAATGGGTCGGCATCTCGAACTGATGTTGAGTTGATGGGTGATTACTTCCCGGTATGCCTGGCATGTCAGACGCTGACCATGCAAAGATATCAGAATTGGCCCACAAAAAAGTAAGATGTTGATCCTCCAGGAGTAGGGGCTTCGATTTAGACCATCCTTATCGGGTCCTCCCCCAGCAGGAAGGTCAGTAGGTGCTCGACCGGCTCCCCTCTCCAAGTCTCGAGGGTCGAGTGATTCTGGTGCTGGTGCAGCCATCACCCCTGCAGGCTGGGGGCCATATGATAACAAAGTGGTAGTGGGTTTTGCTCTTCCCGCACCTTTCCGACTCCTTCACTGGTGAGAAACCTCATGAGCAGTCTCTTGGTGGAAATGATAGCATCCAAAAGATTCATACTAGGTCTCTCGAGGATGGCGTTGTAGGCTAGGGGAACACGGATAATCAAAAAATTCATGAAAACCATGCTTTGACATGGTGGCATCCCGACAGTGACAGGGAGGATGATCTCGCTCTCGACCCTTACATAATCTCCGGTGAAGCCCATTAGGGCATGGTGACAGGTCAAAGGGAGCTAGGGGACAAGTCCATCCGAACAAAAGCATCATAACTCAAAACATCAAATGAGCTCCCACTGTCGACTAAGATTCTTTTTACAAGATGTTTTGCGATCATCATGGACACGAAGATGCTATCATCATTCTTGTTAACCACCCTCTCTAGGTCCCTTCTAGAAAAGGAAATTACATAATCTAGTCCGTTATCCCCCCACGGCCTCTTAGAGGCGTTGCCTATCCCCCAGGAAATCATGGCCACGGTCTTCTCGGTCGGAGCATTATCGATGCTGACCTTAGATGGTGGAGGTGCCGACGGGCCGGGTGCACTCGGATTTCCCCTCTGGATGAACTTTCCTAGGTGGCCACACTAGATGAGGTCCTCAATCGCCTTCTTCAGTTGGCGACAATCTCGGTGTCGTGGCCATGGTCCGGTGGAAGCAGCAGTAGAGATTTTTGTTGCGGGGGGTCTCTGGCTTCATTAGGAGAGGGTGCTGGAGGTAAGACTCACCCTCAATCTCCATCAGAATGTGGGATATCAGGGCGAGCAGTGGAGTGTAAGGTCCCTCCTTGGGAACGAGTGCCTGTGGTTGGTTGTCTGGTCGGAGGGGAGGCTCGGGCCTCCTGGGGCGAGCCTCAGTAGGCTCGGGATGGGCCTGCTTCTTGCTGGAACTCCTATATGCCTCGCACCGGGAGGAGTCAGCCTCATCGGCGCGGATATACTTCTACGCACGGCTTAGCAGCTCAGCATAAGAACCAGGCAGCTTCTTCTCGAGGGAGTAGGCGAAGCGAAAGGGCAGAGCCCTTGCTTCAAGGCCAGAGTGGCCATCGAATTCTTGAAGTTGTAGACCTCGATGGCAGCTTCCTTGAATCGGGCATGAAGTCCCTCAGCGACTCGTCGCACTTCTGCTGGATGAAGAATAAGCTATTCGCCACTCGTGGGATCTTCTGGCATGCATCAAAGTGAGCCAGGAAGGCCCTCTCCAGCTGCCAGAATGAGTTGATACTGCGCGGTGGCAAGCAGGAGTACCAAGCTCGGGCCGCCTTCCTCAGGGTGGCGGAGAAGGCGATGTAAAGTAAGGAGTCAATTTCTTCCTGGACCTGCATCATGACCTTGTAGCTCTCTAAGTGGTCTAGAAGATTGGTGGTGCCGTCATACGAGTCCAGCTGAGGGAGGCAAAACTGGGTCGAAATCAGCTCCTCCATGATACGTCGGGACAGCGGTGGACGATTGTCGTAATCTGCCTCCGGCGGGTTGGTGATCCTACGGCTAGGCTCCTCCAACTGCTGGTTGTATTCATCTAGTTGGCTCTCGGTCCGACGAGCTATCCGGCCATCAAAGGATCCCTTCCTTGAAGAATCCGAGGACTGAGAGGGTGGCGGTGATGCAGATGGATGCCCTCCGCCTCCCTCCGTACCACTGCTTAGGAAAAGTGCTGCGTGGCAAGAAGGGGACCGAGGCCTCTTAGAGGCTTTCCGATGATGATGTCTAGGTGAAGCACGGCGATGGCGGACCTTTCGGAGGGGAGACCTCTCCCGAAAAGAATGCTGGCTAGGTTGGACTACCCCCGGGATCAATGAGGGTGGTTCGGCTGTTGCTGCGTGATTGATGGCTGCTGCTGCAGAACCTGGACTGCTGCCACCAGCGACTGAACTTGCATGGTGAGGGTGGCGATCCGATCATCTTGCGTGGCGGTGGTGGTGAGGGTGGAGCAAAAATACCGGCCTGGGGAGCAAGGGTGTCAACCTCCGATGGCTCAGCTCCTTGGCAATGCCCCCCGATGAGGCTGGTGGAAAACTCCTGTGCACGTGTCACCACCATCTTCTTGACTACTCGGGGAAGAAGGATCTGTAACTGACTGGTTCGAAGCTTTCTCTTTCCCCCTTCCTAGCGCGCCAATCTATTGCCGCT
>UESW01005080.1:342999-402324 GCA_900491605.1 Calamus simplicifolius | reverse complement strand
GCATGATGTGTGCACTTATGATTTTGATGTCGATTATGAATGTGATCTTGTAAACTGCCTGAGGAATGTCATAAAAAATATTATCTGAGCAGGTTGATGCTTAGTGTTGATTGAGTGATTTGTGTATATAATTGAGATGAAAATGAAAAGTTTTTAACAGGATGTGTTTTCGTGTGTCTGCCACTTATGATAATTAGTTGGGGTTCTCTAGCTCTTTATGGAGCGCTACATAAAGACTAGTAAAACTCTATCCGATTACCACAAGAGTGCAGGTGTGCTATCGGTGGCCCCAGAGAGGAGGGGGAGCTGACACTCTCCAGTGATACGTCGGGATAGCGGTGGACGATTGTCGTAATCTGCCTCCGGCGGGTTGGTGATCCTACAGTTGGGCTCCTCGAACTGCTGGTTGTATTCATCTAGTCGGCTCTCGGTCCGACGAGCTATCCGGCCATCAAAGGATCCCTTCCTTGAATATTCCGAGGACTGAGAGGGTGGCGGTGATGCAGATGGATGTGCTCCGCCTCCCTCCCGTACCGCTGCTTAGGAAAAGTGCTGGCGTGGCAAGAAGGGGACCGAAGCCTCTTAGAGGCTTCCCGACGATGATGTCTAGGTGAAGCGCGGTGGTGGCGGACCTTTCGGAGGGGAGACCTCCCCCGAAAAGAATGCTGGCTGGGTTGGACCACCCCCGGGATCAATGAGGGTGGCTTCGGCTGTTGCTGCGGATTGATGGCTGCTGCTGCAGAACCTGGATCGCCACCACTAGCGACTGAACTTGCATGGCGAGGGCGGCGATCTGATCATCTTGCTGTGGTGGTGGTGGTGAGGGTGGAGCAGAAATACCGGCCTGCGGAGCAAGGGGGTCAACCTCGATGGCTCAGCTCCTTGGCAATGCCCCCAGACGAGGCTGGTGGAAAACTCCTGTGCACGTGTCACCACCATCTTCTTGACTGCTTGGGGAAGAAGGATTTGTAATTGACTGGTTCGAAGCTTTCTCTCTTTCCCCCTTCCTAGCGCGCCAATCTATTGCCGCTAAGTCACGTTCCTCCAACGCCAGGAGACGGAGATCCTCCTCCTTGAAGAAGCTCCTACAAGAAAGTCCTCGGAGACCGGTTGCACTGATGGGGACCCTTCGACGCTCAAGTAAGCAACTCAGAAATAGTGAAGAAAAGAACTAGCAGAGAAATAGCTAGAGAGCTTGAGTTCAGATCCATTTCCTCATTGTGAGTGTGGGTTCTTATACCTGTTCGAAGATCCCCTTTTCCGCTTTTAGAAGGTGGCTAATCCCGATGTGTCATTGTCTGATAGCGGACAGGTGGCCAGGCTGACATAGAAAGGTCGCAATCAACACTGGGCATGTCATAGGTGTCTTGCCCCATGAACCATCTATCAGCCGCGGTGCCATAGGTGGTAGGTGGGCTTAGTCGTGTCAGGCGTGTGCTGTTACGGGTAGTGGCCACACGCAGTTGTAGATGGTTAGTGGGCCACGTGGCAGCTGCAGATGGTTGGTGGGCCTTGTGGTAGTGTCAGGCAGCTCGAGATAGAGGAGACCTGAGATTCAAGGTCAAGGGGACTTGAGGTCTGAGGCCGTGGGGACTCGCAGCTGGAGGCTGAAGGGATGAAGCCCGAGGCCGAGGAGACTTCGGAGGCCGAGGGGACCCGCAGCTGGAGGCTGAAGGGACGAAGCCTGAGGCCGAGGGGACTTGAGGTCCGAGGGGACCTGAAGTTCGAGGCCGAGGAGACTTCGAAGGCCGAGGGGACGAAGTCCGAGGCCGAGGGGACCTGAGGTCCGAAGCCAGGGGACTTCGGAGGCTGGGGGACCCACAGCTGGAGGTCGAAGGGATGAAGTCCGAGGCCGAGGGGATCTGAGGTCCGAGGCCGAAGGGACTTCGGAGGTCGAGGGGACCCGCAGCTGGAGGTTGAGGGGATGAAGTCCGAGGCCGAGAGGACTTGAGGTCCGAGGGGATATGAGGTTTGAGGCTGAGGGGACTTCGAAGGCTGAGGGGACTTCGAAGGCTGAGGCCGAGGGGGCTCAAGGTCCAAGGGGACCCGAGGTCCAAGGCAGAGGGGACTTCGGAGGTCAAGGGGACCCGTAGTTGGAGGTCGAAGCGACAAAGTCCGAGGTCGAGGGGACTTGAGATTCGAGGAGACCCGAGGTCCGAGGCCGAGGGGACTTCGGAGGTCGAGGCCGAGGGGACTTCAGAGGCCGAGGCGGTGGTTCCACTAGCTGCTTCGTTCGTCAACTCTAACGCGGCTCGATCAGCTATATCCCTCAAGATGTTATACGAAAAGAATATGTGAAAGGTATAATTTTAGTTGCTAGTTGACGCACCATCAATATAGAAATAAATGCATCCTTGCACAAACTTTTCATGCTTAGCACATGAGAGCGAGAGAGATTATAATTTAAGAGGCTATATGGTCTATTTTTTACATAAATTTAAATTACTGCTTGTTTGCTTAAGTTTTAGGCGCTAGAATTGATGCACGGATCATCATTTCATATTTTGAATTTCAGTTCAAAAATTGAATATGATTTTTTTAAAAAAATTATAATTGGTAAATATTATTGTAGAGAGAAATGAAATAGGAGGTTAATTATAAAGGAATTGCTATTTTAAACTTTCATGCTTATTTAAGATCATAAGTAATGCTTTGATGTATGATGATCATTGGTTCTCTCTTAAAAAAAGAAGCATTATTTGATAGCATCTTTATCTGGACTTCTCTAATGCATGGAAAGGACAAGAAATGGATGGACGCCTGTGATCTCTTCAATTACTAGAAGGCAATCGCGATAACAAGTTCCTCATGACAACATAAATCCTTGCTGTGGAAAGACCATGACTTATAATTATCACTATTTAGTCTTTGAGTAATTTTTGCTGACAATGGGAATTCTCATCATTAAAGCGATAATTTTAGATGCTATGTTCATCCACTTCACTAAAAGTCATCACCGTAGTTTCCAAGTTCAAAAGAAACTAAGGCAGAAAAAGATGGAATTCAATTTTGATGATGAAATAACGTTTGTTATTATGGAAGACTTCTTGCAACAAGAAAAGTCATCACAAAAATCTTTAATTTTTCTTAGAAGATATTATATTTTGAGTCCATTCAATCTGTCTACTTTTTTTTTTTTTTTCCCTACACCGCAGGACCTTAACATCAGATGCTAGCAATATGCCATCTTTTCTCAGGCGTTGAGAATAGCCCTCACCTTCATGGTCCCCACACATATCCAACAAGAATGGTGCTATTGAGACTATATTAGTATATTTGCTAACTACCACTGCTCAGGACATGTGATGCATGCGACAAATGAAAAACTTCTGAGCTAAACTTGATGCATTATATATATATATATATATATATATGTATATATATATATATATGTATATATATATGTATATGTATACATATGTATATATGTATATACATATGTACATACATATGTACATACATGTACATACATATGTACATACATATGTACATATGTATATATACATATGTATGTACATACATATGTATATACATATGTATATATGTATATATATGTACGTATATGTATATATGTACATATATATGTATATACATATGTATGTACATGTATGTATATATATATGTATATATGTACATGGATGTACATATATATACACATAGATATATACATGTATATATGTATATATGTATATCTATATACATATATGTATATATGTACATGTATATACATATATGTATATATGTACATGTATATACATATATGTATATATGTATGTATATGTACATACATATACATACATATATATATATATATATATATATATATATATATATATATATATATATATATATATATATATATATATATATATATATATATATGTAAGTAAGTAGTAAGTAAGTATACACATGCTTAGCTATATTAGAAAGGATCTTCACTCATGATCAATCAGAAAAATCTAAATTTGGATAATAGAAGTAGGCCCTGGCATATGCTATAAGATATTAAAAAATATTATTACAATTTTTTTTTTATACAGACGGGCAATCACACCACTCTGACGTAAGTCATGATAGATTAAAGTACAAAATTTGCAGTAAAATAACAGTGCAGAGATCATCAAAATGCCAACCCCACTGTCCAGAATGGAGAGCAGCAACAGAAGCAACCCAATTGGTCGCGGCATTTGCTTTTCGATAAATATATCGGATCAGAGGCGTACAGGAAGCCTGGAGAGAAGCCCAAATATCATAAAAAAGAATTATGGAGGGAGCAAAGATCCACATCCCGTCTAATTCAGTGGATGACCGTAAGAGAATCTCCTTCAATAACCAACCGATAAGAGCCGAAATAAATATATTATTACATATTGATAGAGTCTAGCGCCTAGGTGTCATGCCAAGGGATAGGTAGCTCTTAGATTACATTACAAACACTTATAGTGGCAGAACAGAGCATTAGAAGAGCATAAGCCAATGAGCCATTCCATCCATCAGAATTTCAAACTACATAGGCACTCGACAAGACTGAATCAAATTAACGCATGTTTCCGTGCCTGAGGGTTCATCCCATGGTAGTTACCGCAGTTCCATCTGTTAATTAGCTCTATCATAACAAAGCATGTCATTGTCTTATAAATGGCCCTAATATTTGGTCCTAAATCTATCTAAAAAAGGAGGCCCCATTTGAAGAAAAGGGGCTTCTTTTCTCTCTCAGTCCTTCGCTCCACGAGAAGTAAGCTTCTAAACTTCTTAATTTCTTCCTTCATTGGAAAGGCTATAAGGCCTACCTTTGACCGCTACTTTCTCCTCTATTGAATTGAGAGCCAGAAAGCTTAAACTAAGTAGCCTTTACTTCATGCTTGCCTTTTATTCTCACAGGAGCATTAACTTAAATATAGAACTTTTCCTTGCTGGACTAACTGCTGCCTCTATTTCCAACTCATCATCCTCGCTACTAGTGTGTGTAGTCCCACAGCCAAACCCTAAAACCATGAGGTTGGCATCATTTGTGGGAATGAGGTGAAGGCCATGCCATTCGAATCTAGACAACCTCTAGACAAGACCCAGCAATCAAAATGCCCCTACCTGAGCCTACTGAAGGGTGGGCTCATGCTAAAGAAGAACTAGGGAAAACAATGTATTATGAGGTGCTAAGCAAAAAAGGAGCCAAAAAAACTAAAAAAAAAAAATCAAGTGCATAGAAAATGTTGAGTACAAGTATGCCAAAAATATGACTACGAAATCAAAGCATCAACTCTTAAAGTTAACAGGAAAACCATGGATCGTTAGCTATCATTTCCCAACTACACTTATGGCCACATAGATGCCTCCCCCCATGAGGCAAAGAAAGGATGCAAGAAATCTAAATCCATTAGGAGAACTTAGAAGGTGACACATGGATATCATATTCAATGTGGCATGATCATTGCAATCTAAAATCAAAAAAGTATCTCATTGATACCCCAACTACTCATTTAGGGTGGCCTAACATCATTCTATCAGGATGGTCCAATGGCCAACTTTCAACTGAATGCTCTATACATCAAGCTCTTAAGGTAGGAAATAGAATGAGATTGGTAGCTCAGAAAAACTCTTCCTCATGAAAAAAAAAAGAAAGTACTTGCCGAGATCTCTCAACCATCAACAAGAATCCATAGGCCTAATGCCAAAGCAGGGGAGAAGGCTTAAAAACCTGCCTTAATTACAAAAGACCAACCACTATGGGTAGAACTAACACTCACTTTTACTTCCTCACCCGAGTAGATCACGTTGGACTCAGGAATGGAAGGATATATGATAGAGTCAAATTATACTGGCAACTAGTTGGCATCCCATCAATAGACCTATGCTATGGATATGTGATGCCCTTCCCAATAGTCCTGTATCGAGAAATTGAGAGTTGATTGAGTGGTTTATAGTAAAGCAAGACGGATAAGGTCCACACCAACTTGGGCCACCACAGCCCAAAAGGGATCCAATTGGTGCCTTATCCTTCTTGCTTTACCATATATAAACCACTCAACCAACTCTCAATTTTTTGATGTGGAAGTATTGGGAGGGGCATCACAATCTACCTCCCTTAGATAGGCGACATCCTCATCGCCAGAGGCACATGATCGCAACCACCAGACAGGTAGGATTCTAGAGGTCCGGGCCTCTGGCCCGCAGCACCCACGAGCCTGTTTCGTTACAAGAAACCAAGACGGACAAGGTCCACACCAACTTGGGCCACCATGGCCCAAAAGGGATCCAATTGGTACTTGTCCATCTTTCTTAACTGGTTATAAACTATACAACCAACTCCTAATTTTTTGACCCTCCTTACAGAGGCGACATCCTCGTCGCCAGGTGGCCCAAATTGGTGTGGACCTTGTCCATCTTGCTTTACTACATATAAATCACTCAATCAACTCCCAATTTCTTAATGCAGGACTATTGGAAAGGGCATCATAATATATCGCCAATACTTAAAATGGCAGGACAACATCAGAAAACATGACTTATGAAGCCTCTGGCTGTTCTATCCAACAGAACCGAAGACAATTCAAGTGTGACAAGACTGAAATTAGATTAATGCACATCCTTGTGCTAGAGGGCGTGGCCATGGCAGCAGGGGCAGTCTTATTCATTACCTAGTTCTACCATAATAGGGCATGCCATTGAGGTATGGGCTCCCCCTAGCATTCGGTCCTATGCTTGCCCATAAAGAGTCTCCATCTGAAAACTTAGAGATTATTTGGAGTTAGAACTTAGAAGTTCATACTCCTATGCTAATCTTTTTGTTTTTGAGAATCAAAGATTAACGTCTCTCATTTTGTTAATCTTTTGTTCCTAAATTAAGGACAAATGAGATTTTTAAAAATAATTTGTTACACTTTAAATGTCAAAATGATAGATGCTGAATAATTTACATGAAAATATGTATATGAATATTTACTCCAAACAACCTTTAAAGTACTAGATGCTTGCCTAAAGAGTACTTATTTATTTATGATACGATATATGCAATAACAATAAAGCCTTAATCCCAAGCTATTTGGGGTTGGCTATTATAGTATAATACATCACACACATATAATTTACACACATCATAAAAAAAAGAAATATTGAATCAATATTATAGCTTTGTATAAACTTGAGCCTTGATTGCAGCTTGGAATCCATCTTCAATCACTTAAAAATTTTGAATTTTTAAATTCTCTAACTTTTATTCAGCTCAGATTCTCTTTGTCACTTAAGAGAATCATAATATCTAGATCGGCCTTAGATTCTTTATCAGTTATGTATTAGAATTTAAATCTGTGAACTTTTTAATTTCATGTTTGAATTCTCGAAATTGACTTTTGAATTCTCAAACCTTGTTTTCACTTGGTTTTTATATCACCCTCTTTCAAGCTTCGCTGAAGGCTGAGTTTGGAAATAAGGATCAGAATGTGTTCCAACATAGTGTTTTTGTGAAAATATATTGGCCAATTTTGTCTTGAACTAATATAACAAGTAATTAAGATACGCTTGGTTATTTTTTCTCTCATAGAGTAATAATACAATTGAATGTACAGTTCCCATATAATGGATCAAATGTCGGGTGAAGTAAATAAATGTTTGTCACAAAACTATTGAAAATGTTAAAGGTAGATAAATACCAAGATCATGAAGTATAAATATTAATCAAGTTTAGTAACTGTAGATGTCTTTAAATAATATTTGTCTTTAAACGCTTGATCTTGAAATTGTGTTGTAGTTTTTAGCACTCCAAGAAATGCAACATATACTAGCAAAAGTGCAATAACTGAAGAAAGTATGTAACTCAAATGCAGATTGATATGGCATGTGATGTTCAACATTGTATTAGTAGTGCCATGTAAATGACAATCCATTTCATAAGCTGCCAATGACTTTTAGTAAGTGCATGCATGAACTGACGCATCAAATTGAAAGAAAAGGAAAGAATCAGCCTTGTGAGAGTTAAAATACTAAAGAGCTCCAATAACACTCTCACAATATCTTAAGCCTGCAATTGGTTTAGAAGAGAGAACAACTGGACCTGGAGTTCTGCATTGAGTTATTGCTTTCTGAGCTTCTATGTTACTCTCTGCTCTCTCTTTTTTCATTTAACAAAGAATGGCATTGAGAGCACCACTTATTATTTTCTACAAATAATAAAGGAATTATCCATGCAAACGAAGAAAGGAGTGTGGCCAATGATAGGCTCTAGCACTTTGTTCTCCACTTTACTTTAACATAAAAATCTTACACTTGTTTATCCTTGGGAATTGTTATCATAGGTCTTTCCTATTGGTCTTTCCTATTGGTTCCAATTTATTAAATTAAATCATAGGCAAGAAGAGGACTTAGCCCTACTGCAGACATTGTGTAGATCACTGCAGATCGGTTCCGAATTTTTTTAGAAGGGACAAATAGTAACTGGCTCAAGAACAGCTCTATACTCTAATTATTTCATTTGGAATCTTTCTGCCTTTGTTCCACTTTCACTTGATGCCATAATGTATGCTGGTCCGATTTTTATGTCCTTTGTCTGTTTCACAGTACAACACGGCTTAACATTTATGATCTCTCGGAGTACAGCCATCATGCCTGTGAGGTTATGCTGTTGTGTGAGCAGCTTGTATTGAATTTTCCAAAGCTAGTAGTTCGTTTATTTAACGATGCTATGACCTAATCACAATGATGTGGAGGACATATTTTCTCCTCATCCTTACCCCCAATGATTCTCAATTTCTTATAATTTTTTTTTCTTTCTTTTGCAAGACAGTCAACTTGTTATTAAAAAAAAAAACCCTGAAACGCAGGATCTATTATAAATTAATAAATATTTAAAATAATCTTAATTTAAAAGTTTAAATCTAATATTTAGAAGGCCAAAATTGATACCATTGCATTTGTTACCATGTTATTGTGAATATGAACAAATGCAGCATGACACAAGTAAATATATAAATCTAATGTATTATTTATCCTGAAAAAAAAAACAACTTTTAAGAATATTCTGATAAATTTTAAAAAAATCTTTTTATCTCTATCCTCATTCCTATTTCTTCCCTTCAAATTCATTAGAACGATTTTTAATGGAAATCAAATTTCTTCTCCTTTGTTGCGAACCATATTACTGTCCAATTTTAAGACACTGAGCGAACCATATTACTGTTCAATTTTAAGACACTGAGCAATCTTAGTTGTCAACCAGCCAGCCTTTGCTGAATGGTTCTCATTTGCCAAGAACATTTCTTTGTATACTTTCGTGTCCAAGTTGTATGGCTGCAAATAAATGCTATAACTCTCTTTGTGAGGAACAACTTCATTTGATTTTGCCATCAAGAAAAAGTTTTTGTATGCTGCATCATGCTGCATCAGGTTCGATGATTTATCTATATATCAACGATGCAAAACTCATAGACAAGCCCTCGATACAAGTCTGCGAGCAAATAAAATTTGCATCTATTGCATATCATGTTGCATCAAAATAACATGCATCGAAGGCGATGTACAAAGAAGCTATCCTTTCACCCTCATCCGTACGCACTTCCCTCGAAATTCCATGGATTTCATAAAGACAGAATAAGAGCAGGAGAAAGAAAGGGGTTTTTTTTTTAGACAAAAAAAAACTCATTTGCCAAGACCCAAGTACGAACAACACAGTGTGCGAAGAGTTGAGCAGTTCAGACCTAAAGTTCTGTTTTTTAAAAAAAAATGATTCCAACCATCCAAATGGCATTGATTGCCATCCAAACAGCAGCTCAATTTATCCCTAGTAACGTTGGACCACCACTACATTATCAAGAATATAGAAGCCAACGTTCCATCATATTTAGCCATTTAAGATTTTAAATTTCATACGATAAAACTATTTCCATATCTTTATGAAATAGAATGCAGCACCATGCCGTCTTAATACTTAAAATAATGGTGTCCAAAGATACAACTGTTGAGAAGCCAGAATGACAGAACCGTCCTGCCACTTGAGACGATAACATGATTCACTAGAATTCAAAACCCTGTTGCCAGTATTTAAGGTGCACATAACAAGATTAGACCTTTAGTCTTTTGGTAGTAGGATTTTTGCAATCTCCAAAATAATCTTTGCTAATACAACTGTATACTTTTTCACCACACTCACTAAAAATTAGGGTATTGATTGTACTGAATTGTCTATCAACAGAATTTACAAAGTTCAAGAGTAGAGGGGCAAGTATTGATGCAAGCACAAGTTCCTTTGCTCAATATCCCAGAAGCAACTGTCTTAAGTTCCCAGAAGTCCAGTAACCTGACAGCAAGCGCATGTGACTGCTCCATTCATGGCAGAATATTATGACCTGAAACAATGCCACCATGCTTACCAAAGTCAGAGTATTGCAACACTACTTTTCGCTTCAAATGTCTAATAAAAGGTGAAAAAAGAAAATAGATAGAACCGACGATGGTGACAACTACAATCATGAAGAAAGTGAAATAAGAAAACCAGAAGAGAGATCAAAATCAAACCAAAATCAGTGTGTTAAGGGTCTAATTTTTTTTAAAAGGATTAGACAATTCTAAATATAACCCTTCTTAAATATGTTTCAAGATCAAATCATGCATTCCTATTGTTCCAAAATCTAGAACTAGATTTCACACACACACACACACACACACACACACACACACACACAGATAGATAGATAGATAGAGAGAGAGAGAGAGAGAGAGAGAGAGAGAGAGAGAGAAACTTGATTATAATTATCTCTCCTGAAAGATAGTCAATTTTAGATTTGAATGATGAAGATCCTACATTGATAATATCTACTACCTCTAAAATGCTTATGTAACAAAAATCATATCATTTGGAAACCCTTAGCCCATGCACCAAGTGCTTAAAGAAAATATGTATTATTCCGTTTTATTTAGACTATCCAATTTTTTGATCACTTGATGTATGGCCAGAAGCCTCTAAATCATATGATTTTAAATGTGTAAGCATTTGAGACAGTAGATCACATTTAACAATTCAATCATTGATGTGAGATCTACATCATCTAAATCTAGACATGACTGCATCTGAGTGTAGTATGCAAGCATGTATGTATATTTTCAGATGCCCGTGTAGAACTGCTCAAGGCTTTTATAAAAGAAAATTTTCCCAGAACAAAGTTTGAGATGACAAAGTTAATTAGATAGAACAATTCTCCAAGCACTCAGCAGTTCATAATGGTTATACATCACTTTGTGGAGCAAAGTGAGACAACCAGAGGATGTATCCCAATATACCAAAATTAAATAGAAAGTCTTTTCAAAAAAAAAAAAAAAAAGCAATTCACTTAATCTTAAACATAAAAAAAAACCAAACAATACTAAAAAGCATCAAAACAAATACAAAAACACAGACTCTTTTTTTCACAAAAAAAAAAAACATTTGTCCGGTCATTAGAGTTTTTGACAGCATAGAATTATTGCTTTCAAAAAAAGGGAGCAAAAACAGAAGCAAGGAATAGCAGAAGTTTCAGCATATGCTATCTATGCAGTATTTCACTATTTTGTTGAGAGAGAGAGAGAGGGGAAAAAAATACTACTATAATAAACTGACCCAGAATTTTCCAAGCTAAACTAAAGGTTATAATACAATTGCTTTGACCTTTTTAAAGTCTTTTGAGCCATAATATCTTGAAAAGATACCATCTAATTCCTATTGACATAGAATATCAAGGTTTATTTTGCAAACGATCAAAACCCTTTGCTTGCTAGGTTCTGCACTTTCTGCACACATAGATAGCAACAGAGTTAATAATGCACCAACCTTTATGGAAGCATTTTCACTCAAGGAGACAAGGTGAGTTCTTTTTCAGGGTCCCAGCCAGCACATTGATCAAATATCTGATATCCTACATTGCCAGTTAATCAGCCTAATATCCTAATATTATACTACTTCTTTCCTAAGGAAAAGAGAAACCAACAATGCAGCAAGGTCCCACATTCTACCACACAAGAGTGAGAAACGGTCAGAAACAAAAAGAAAACCTCCTCTGTTCGACAACAAATGTGATCCTTCTTCAAGAGCATTTAATAAGGTCAATTGAGAATTTCTGTATATGTGAGTGCATGCTATCCCATCGCACATCACTACCAATCTAGATCTACATTGGATACCATGGCAACCCTATCTGCTAATTTTTAAAGTCTAGTTCAGCTCCATGTGAAACCATTTCTACCGTCCAGTTGCATCTATTAAGATAAATATGACATGAAAGTCAATATTCAAAGCAGTTTTATGTTACCTGCCTTCAAGCCTCACATTTATTATGATATAACCTTCATCATTAATTTCAGAGTCTACATCCCCTCATGCATGTCAATATTGGAGCAAACCTAAAAACCAAATTCAAAAGCTCTCTCCCCACAAATTCCAAAATTAGTTTTCTATTATAAGGATAAATAATAGTATATTCATTTTATTTTCCCATCATTCTGGATCAAATCTTCAAGCCAACTTTATCAAATTTGCAATCAAGTTGAGTTTCTGGATCCATCAACATGTGTGGCAGTCAACATTCCAGGTTTCAAGACCATTAAGATGTACTACTAACTTCCCAAGTCAACTTTTATCCAAAATTATCTCAAGTCAGCCTGGCGCATTCAAAAATTAAGTTTTTACCTTATGTTGGTCCTCTAAATCTTGGCCTTGCATTGGACAAATCTTAGCAGGGCCCAAGTTGCCAAAAGAAACAACTATATAGCACCATGAATCCATCAAATCAGGGACGTAACAATAGCGGGTGAACTGGATAGGACCTCATTCAAGTCATTAAATATGAAAAAAATAATGAATAGACAAGATTCTTATATTGCACATGAAATGACAAAAACTAATTGCACCAAAAACTAAATGAATAATGACTCAACAAGAGAGTGATATCATGCATTTTGCTAGCAATAAATTTCATGCTATAAAGTTGGCAAATTCTGAGATCCTTTTTTAGGGAAAAGATCCTGGATTAACAATTATATGTTGCATACAATCAAAACATTTAGCAACCTAAAATAGGCTTGTGATATTCAACACAGTGTACCTTCAAGAATATATGTTGAGGGCAAATGAAGATCTTTAGAAAATGTAGAACAGCTTAATTTGGACCTGAATTTGCAGCACAAGAAGCTGATATGTTGCTATCATTCAGAAGAGTGTTAGTATGACTCTCTGTAGCCCCCTCATCACATCTATCTGCAACTGAATGAGTTTGAGTGCTATTTGGGACAGAGGTTCCAGATTCTCCAACACTGACTCGAGTGTCAAGGCACTCTATCATGCGTGACACAGTAACAACTCCAGCATTAGCCTCTCTCCTGACTTCAGAACCAAGGTCTGCTATAGAATTGCCTCGGGAGAACAGCCTCTCTTTCCATCCTCTTGTACTCTTAGTTATTGACTCTTTGTATCTAATATGTGACAAAATACATCAGCATGCTGTGTAAGATCATTGCCAAACTCTTAAGCACAGAAAAAGTAAAAGAAAAAAAAAAAAAAAAGAAAGTACTTCATTGACACTGCACTGAGGCGAGATTTTAAGGACTCTGAAAATGAATGGAAATCAGATGGTCCTGCTCTGTCCTCGCTGACTGGGGTAGACTGACCAGCATAAATCCTGTAATAAAATGATCATCTGATGTTGCTTTAATATCTAGAAGAAAAGAAGATTATACCAAAAACTGAAAACATAGTATATGGCCTCATTAGGTCACAAGAGGTACCCGTGGCTGTTAGCAGCAGCAACACTATTCCCAGGTGGCAAGTTGGCAACTTGATCAGCTTGATCTGTGTTGGCATGCAAATGATGGTTCATAGATTCCCCTTCCGTAGCAGCAAGGGGAACTGATGAACTAGCAGCAGTGAAAGAAAGGGCTGGCTCATTTTCCTCTCTATGAGCAGAGGAGGCAGAAACAGAGCCAATAGAAGGTGAACCTGAAGACCTTGAAAAAACCAGAAATTGCGGTTGACCCTGAGATGCTGACCTACCCTGTGGCCCCTCTCTTCTAGCAATGCGATGTACTCCACCTATTGCAGCAGCAGCAGCTAAGTGTTGGATTATACGTTCTTCAAGTTCAGCATCATCAACACCAACAGGCAACTGTAAAGCATATAGAATGCGGAAACTCAAATAAATTGACAGCACTTTAACCCATGCTGACAAGTATAAGAAATGAAACATAATTATCAATGGAACACAAACATTCTGCAACTCAAAATCTCCAAGCATTGGTTGATGAAAAATGGTAGCATTTTGTGATCGACTAACTCTAATGCTCCTCTCTTGTTCTACAGCTTCAAGCAGTTCCTGGCTGTTATGATTAGCAGCAAAAATGGTATCACAAAAGATATTTAATTAAGGCAGTAAAGTATGTTGTGAGAGAGTAGAAAACATGTCAAATGAACCTCGTAGGATCCTTCAAGCTAATGGGCTGCCAACACATGGGGCATTGTGAGCTTCTCTGGCACCTGGACACCCAAACTAATTAGTACCACATGAAATTATAAGGGGAAACATAAACATTGGATCAAAATGTATAGATAGGCAATTAAAGGTTGACAAAGCTGTAACACTTCATATAAAGTGGAAAACATTAAATGGAAGACTTAAATCATTACTCATTCATTGCAAGATCATAATATCAGGTATTGTCCAAATATTGCAAATACCATTAGCAAAGAAGTATTCTTTCAAGAAAAGAAAAAGAAAAAGAAAAGAAGAATGAAAAAGGCTGGAAATGAAGACTTTTTTTTTTTTGTCAAGTCTCCTCTTGGTGGAAACCTCCAGGCAATTTGGCTTAGGTATGGATACACTAAAGTTCCATCCCCACCTTTGTCCCAAGCCTGCAGCTGTTTAAGAACAGGATAAATGAGTCACAACTCCAGGGCCATCCACTGCAAGGGCACATCAGTGGACAGGGGGCTCCTTCCCTTGGATTTTGCTACAGAGGCAGTAGGACTACTATACAACAGTGCCATCCACTCCTCCACACCTCCTCCAGTGTTGGCACCCCCCCCCCCCCCCCCCCCCAAAAAAAAAAAAAAAAAGGAAAAAAGAAAAAAAAAAACCTAAGATGGGAGTCAAAAGGGAATGTTCAGCATCATCCATAACCAGACCATCTTGAGGAGTTGTTGAGAGTCATGGATCGTCTTTTAAGGATGTCTTGCTCAACAGCATGCCACATATTTTCAGTTATGGAGCTTGCACCCTTTGGAGTAATGAACAAAGATCCCATGCCTATATCCCCCCAGCGTAGGTCGATCAAACATTAACCCCACTGCTTTAGCTATGAAGCAGAGCATAGAAAATCTAAGTATTGGAATCGTATATAGTGGCTCCTGGTTACACAGAGCCAAGTGTTTAGCAATCCCTGAGATGTCAAGAGATCCTTATCTTGGGTGCTAATTGGTCTACGTTGTCCACCATGAGGGCATGAGGGCCTTCTACAACTTCCTTGGAAATGTAGCCATCCTCAAGGTGGCGCGAGCAAGGACAACCATGGCGGTGGTCATACAGATCCATAACCATGAGTAAAATGGGGGGACAGAACTAGAAGGCCATGAATTTCATGATGGATCCTTGCCAGTTTAGTCCCCAGCTAGTGTTTCATTATCAAGATGGAGAGGAGGCTTGATTGGCTTCCACTTGTTTAAAAAGTTCAGGATGTGGGTTGAGAACATTGGGGATTGCCCACACTTCCACAACTATCGAGCTTGGTTTACACTAAAGGGGTCTCCTCTATGTTGTTGGACTAGGAGTCCCTATCCACCTTTGCAAGCAAGCAGCTTTGGTTTCATAGAGTATTTTAAGAAGAGTAGTGAGAGCTAGAGGGAGGTGAAGTGTTGCAGGGTCACTGTCTCTTGTGTTCGCTCAAAGAGATCCCTTAGGAAATGGACATATGCATGGCGATTTCCATTACCCAGCGATAATCTCCCTCAACAACACTTTTTGAATGAGGGATGGTTTGGCAGTGCTTGGCCCCCCATCAAAAGCAGATATGGACTTCTGCAACAGGCAATCTAATTGAGCACAATCCGCACTTTCGTGCAACATGGAGGATGTGAGGTCAAAAAATGAAGTAGGACAAGAGAAAGGGAAGCAAGAAATGTTGGACAACAGTATGCATCAAAACTCTAGTCAATCTCTTGCCATGGTAAGGCCATCGACGACACTTTCACTATAGATCACCTCTATGGTTGTCCTATCAGTTTAGATTATGGGTTGGGCTGGACCGGTTTCACCACTTGCAATTGCAGAGAACAGGACACCCAGAATCTGTCTCTTTAGCAAACAAGCAAGGGTGATCTACAATCAGAAAGAAAGTCTCATCCTGCTGGGTACAAAACTAGGCTGTTCAAAGCATCGACAAAAAAAAAAGCTTCCTAAAAAAGAAAAACTCTCACCCCTTCCAATTTCACTAGAGTTGTAGCTATCCCACCAAACGCACTGCCACTTCTTTTCAAAACTTTGGCCCCAAACCCAACAGTCAGTAGATGGGATTCAGGTGACCTGGTGATCAAGACTTATGAGGAGACTTGGAGCCTTCTCTTGAAGAGTATCTCTTCTACGATGGTGCTAGCCCCTAATGTGGGCATCTATATGCCACCAAAGGTGGGCCTCTTGGGCCTGACTATGGCCTTGAAAACAGGCAAGATATACCACAAAGATGGGCCTCTCAGTCAAAGGAGCTATTAGCTAAAGCCTAGAAGGCCCCAGAAAAGAGGTGCTTGTTGTGGGACCCCTAATGGACAAGGCAAGTGAGGACTGTTCTTCGGTTATGCAACCAGCAGAGAACAAGGCTGAGATCAGACCCAAGTAGATCTCTACCCTCACGATCCAAGACAAGTCAAAGCTCTGATCCATGCCTGACTCATTTATAGTTTAGGCCAAGAAATTTGACAGATGCCCAACCCTAACTAAAAAGCCCTTGACCATTTAGGTCAGGTCAAGCCAGGAGGAATTGGGTATGCAAGTTAGGTCAATTTTTGCCACCCCTAGTCAAAACCATGACCAGTCAAAATGAAAACAAATTATGTTCTAATGGCTGCATTATTAACAACAACCAACATAACACTTCCCAATTCTTCATGGAACAACATGGAGCACGTAACTGCTAGTCTCCTCTAATCATGCATCATTTTATCATTACAATGCAACTACTTTAGAGTAAAAAATGGAGGCCATAGAACCTAGTTACTTAATTGAGTTAGAAAGCAATAGCAAGTCCAAAGAATCCCCCTTCATTGATTTGTAAAAACTGGCACAATACACTATATATAGAATACCACAGATAGAAAAATTCACTGATCCAAGCACCAGTTTGGGTGACAATAATAAATGAGTCAAGATAATGAAGAAAATAATCAGCTAAGATGTCAACATGTTTGTATCAAGATTTAAATGATGACCACTAAACAGAAACAGGTAATTTCTGCATGATGATACATTTCAAACAAACAGAAATATTGCAAGAAATGTCTTCATTTATACAAAAGAAAGAGCTTCTCAAGATTGGATTCTTGTAGCATCTGCTATTGCATGCATCCAAATGTTAATAAAAGAAGAGGGAAAGAGGAAGAAGAAATTTACAGCACGCATGGAACAGCTGAGAGTGCAATACAATAAATCTAAGAACTTTCTTCTTTTCTCAACTTGTAAAATCCTAGTACAACCCAGGCATTACATATATCACTAAAAAAAGGTTTCAATAACTTATATCATGGATAGGAGGGAAATTAAAAAACAAAGTTGGCATCGAAGGCAAATCAAATCACTCAAAACAGACACATCAAGAATAATTTCCGACCAGACAATTTCAAATTATCAGCAATCAAACAGAATAAAAAGCCTGATCAAGATAAAAGTATCAAGCAACAACTGGTCAAATTAGGAAGCCAATACCATTCAAGGATGCACTGAAGATGGAATTCATGCTTGCAACTAGTCACCTGAACAATAACCAAAGAATAAGTTCTAAGAACAGTCTCAAGAACAGCAAATGGCAATCAAGACACCAATTCATATATACAAGATAAGACTGTCAAAGATCATCAAATTGCATACTGTGGAAGGATTGCTGTCGCAGAAGGCCTCGAGACATACGCTGCAAGCATCATCACAAGCATCTAGGATGCCCCCTTCGACAAACGCGGCTGCAGAAGACGGATGGGTCTCCATCTTTGCAGCGTCCTCCATCCTCCAATCCCCCAACCCCTAAGAAAGAAACATGAACAGGGTAGCTCAACGAAACAAAAATATAACCCGGACAAACGCTGCCGAAGGATAGTTGATCTTTCTGGAGACCCAGTAAAATTATCGATAAAAACAATGTTCCACCACCAAACTCAACTAAAAACGAATAAAGCTGCCGCCTTTATTAAAAAATTATACATGGCTTTCGATAAAGACTTCGTCTTTATCTAAACAAATGGAATACTTCAAACATCCAAGCCAATCTACTCTAAGAAACGCCAAAAGCACCGGGGAGTAGAGAGGGGAAAGTAAGGAATCCATCTCCAATATAAAACTGTAACGATTTGGAAGAAGTAGAGGAGCAATTTCATTAAGATGAGAACCGAATGGAACCCAGAAAAGAAATGGGAATGAAACCAGAAATCGATTTATACCTGCAGCGATTTGCCGTGGGTTAGTGGTGAGGGATCGACTAATCGGCCTTGCTAGCTAGCGAAGATAGACCTCGAAGTCCACGCCGACGCTCAGGGCGAGGGGACGATGGAAGGGAAAAGGCGGACACGTCGCTCTCTCTCTCCTCTCTTTTTCCCTCCAATCTCGGCATCGGAGATGAATAAAATAAAGAGAGAATGAACTCAAAAGCAATCAAGTTGCGTTTTGTTGCCGATAATTTGGACAAATCCAAATTATCGATAATTTAAAAAATTTTTTAAATAATTATATTTAATAAATATATTTTAAAAAATAATAATTTAATATTTTTAATAAAATTATTTATTTTTTTAATAATTTTTTACTTATCTTCTTTTCTACTATCTCGCTGTAACCTTCATACCCAAGATCCTAGCCACACCTTCTTTCATCATCAACTCAGATTATGGATATCACGCCCAATAGCCCTATAATTGTCTCAACATCTTTGATGAATAGTTTTCAGCATCTTTATTAACTATTTTAAATATTATTTATAAATATAAAATTTTAATATTTTTAAATTAAATATATAATAATATAAATTTTTAATAAATTTAATTTAAAAATATTTTAAAATTTTAATATTATTGTTATATCAAACATAGTAGTAATATTGGCATCATCTATTATCTATGTATACCAAATGGTAACCAATCTATCAAATGATAATTTATTTTATAGGTAATTCATATTATTATTGAAGATTACTTAACAATGCACTAAAGGCAGCCTTCATAGATTTATATTTTTTATCAATAATTATTGATATTTTTTGATTGTTCGGCCATCCAAATACGACAAATACTCTTCTTAACAACGATAAATTCTCAATTATTTATTATTTTTAATTGATTAAATGATTCTACTAATATTTTAGCCCTAATGAAATAAACGGTAGTTATCAATCAATCAAGATAAATAAAACAAGAATTTTTAAGTATTTTAGAACTTATTTGCCAAGTTAGAAAAAAGAACATACATAACATTTACACAAATTTAGAAAGCAAAAACCATTTCACAATCTTTCCTGTCTCATTAAATATAGAATTGGTGCTCGATATCTTATCTATTCTGAAGAGATTATAATAGAAGCAGTACGCTATATAAAATCTTTTAGAGATTGTTGCTCTGATGCATAAACAGACATATAGCTGCAATAGAGTTCAGGTTTGAGATAATTTAATGATAATTTTATTTTTTAAAAAATAATTTTGATGAAGGATAAAATTATTATTATGCCAATATATGTGCACATGGCAAAAAGTTAAGATCAACTTCGATATCCGATCAGCCAACTGTCATATCTAGAAAACAGCAGCACCGAGCCACCTTCGGTAGAGCCGAACCACCTTCGGTAGGTTCGAGCCATTCTTACGCCTCAGCGGGTCCGAGCTATTCTCTGATCCCATTCAGACCGAGGTATTTGTGTGCTTCGGCAGAACCGAGGCATTCTATCCTTTATATTTGACAGCACTGAACAGTCATATATTTTTAATGGATCTTACGCTTTGGCCGGTCCGAGCTAACCTCTTGCCTCAGCTAAACTGAGGCATTCAAATGCTCCGGCTACGTCGGGCTATCCCTATGCCTCGGCTAAACTGAGGCATTCAAACACATCTACGGAATCAAGCGTGGAAGAATTCAAATTCATGATAGTTCGACAAGGTTCCAGCCGCATAGGTCTCTAACGACCTCGAGCAAAAATTACGCTAGTGATATCGGAAGTGGCCTAGGGCCTATAGAGTCACCGAATCTCAAAGCATCAACCAGCTCCCCTAGCCGTCGATTCTCTAACTAATTAGCTACTGATACTACCGGCCTCATAACAAACTTGATTCGAATCTGATTCGAATCTGAACGATTTTGAACCCCCTATGATACGCTCAAGAAGTCAGGTGATCACCTATAAATATCCTTGTCCTAAAGTCTCTCAGGTATGCTCTCAATGACACTCTAACTGAAAACTCCATTGAAGCTTGAGCAGAGCTCCGATTTCTCGAGAGGCCATTCATCTTGAGGAACCATTCCTCTGCGAGAGCCTTCTCCCCAGACACTCTCTGCGTGAGGACTATCTTACAGGTTTTGCTCGGACGAGAGATCAGCGTCCAGATCCAAGGTTGAGCTGCACCCAAGTCGGAGAACGGATTTTCACGGCAATAGATTGGCGCTAGAGGAAGGGCCTCAAGTCCCATAAACTTGTAATCCAGGAGACAAGGTTCAAAATCAAAAGAAGAATCCTCTAATGGCCAATCGAAGAGAACACATCCGATGCTCAAGATTAGGCCACCTCTCAAAGGCCTAATCCAATCAATAGTGTAGCACCTCCGCTACCACCACCGGCCACCCCTTCACCACCGGCGACAGCAGTGATGCTGAACCAGTTTGCTACCCTGGTTCAGCAAGTCCAGGCACTGACCCAGCTGGTCCAAGGACTCCATGAAGCTATCCCTGTTTCGCAGCTTCATGAGAAGGTAGCTGCTCCTATCCCACCAGCAGTTTCTTCTTCCAATCCACCTGGGGCTGCGGATCATCTTCATCAACCCGCGGGGGCCAAGCCAGCGCCGCAGTGGGCTGGAGAGAAGAGCTCGCTTAAATCCCGACAAGCTCGTTATCTTTCTCCGGTGTCTTCCCAAGATTTGACACCGCTACCATCTTTCCATCGCCCAATCCCTTCTACCACTCTGGATGAAGGGATTAGACAACAGATGCAGGAGATGCATCGGGAGTGGCATCAAGAGCTGGACGCTACTAGGCAAGTCCCTCCATCTCAGCCAAAGGTGGAGCAGGGCATCCCTTTCTCTGAGGGGATCATATGGGAAGTGATCCCTCCTCATATCAAACTCCCCACCATTGAACCATATCATGGATCTACGGATCCCGATAACCACCTGAGCATTTTCAGATCGATCATGATGTTCCACAGAGCATCAGATGCGATCCTATGCTGAGCCTTCCCCTCTACTCTTAGAGGATCTACTAGAACCTGATTTAACAGCCTGAAGCTAGGTTCCATTGATTCTTTTGATGAGCTAAGCCGCTTATTCATCAACCAATTCGTTAGTAGCCATCGCCAACGATGGAGATATGATTCCCTCTCCAAAGTCAAGCAGCGAGAGGGGGAATCTCTGAAGAACTACCTCGGCCATTTCAACACGACCCTAATGGAGATCGACCATCTTAATCACGAGGTGGCCATGTCAGCTTTGGCGGAAGGAGTGTCGAAGGAAGGAGACTTCTACTTAGCTTTGGAAGTCAATTACTCGAAGAGCCTCTCTGATATGATGGCCTTGACGGATAAGTATGCCAGGGTTGAGGAGTTGCGAAGGATGGATCGAGCCAAGCAATCGAAGAAGATCGATCCTACCACCATGCAAGCCCACCTCGTTGCCAAAGAGCTCCTTCGCCACCGCCTCGAGATCGAACCCAGAGCTCAGCTCGAAGGTTCAATCGATACACTCCTCTCACCGCACCAAGGGCGCAAATTTTGATGGAAATCGAGCACCAAATTTTCCGACCTCCTCCTCTCTGAGGCAATGCGGCTCGAAGGGACGTAACCAAATACTGTCTCTTCCACCGAGATTATGGGCATGACACCGAGGAATGCTGGCATCTCCGGAATGAGATTGAATAACTCATCCAACGGGGCTAGTTAGACTGATTTAGGAGGGTCCCCGAACCAAATAATGGACGAGATTGCAAACCTGAACCTCACCAACTCCCTCCACAAAATCCCTCGGTCATCGGCAATGTCAATATGATAGCGGTGGTTGGCTCTTCATCATCCTGGCCGGGCGAGGAAGAAAACCCACCGAAGAAGACTCGAGTTGATGAGCTTTCTTTTTCTGATGAGGATCTCCGGGAGGTACAGTACCCCATGATGATGCCTTAGTTGTATCTTTGATTATGAACGACTATGATGTACATCGCATTTTGTTGCTTTTATGAGATTAAAATTGCGGATGAAAAACCTTCGAGCCATAGAATCCACCCTAGTGGGTTTTACGGGTAACGTCATAGTCCCCGAGGGAGTTATTACTTTAACAGTTCGAGCAGGCACTTGGCCCAGTGTAGCCACTACACTCATGGATTTTCTCGTGACCAAGCTTCGGTCCCCTTACAGCGCCATCCTCGGCAGGTTAGGGCAAATATCTCTCAAAGCTGTCATTTTCATTCCTCATCTCGCCATGAAGTTTTCCACCGAATGGGGGGTGGGAGTTGTCCAAGGAAGTTAAATTGTGGCTCGGCACTACTTTGTAGCTGACCTTCAATCCAAGAAGCCCAAAGCAGATGGGTTGGATGCTCGGAAAGACTTTGCCGAGCAGCAAGGGGAGCCAGTCGAGGAATTGAAAGAAGTACCACTTGATGAAGCTCGGTTTGATAGAACCATAAGGGTCGGGTCTGTAGGGAGAAATAAACTCCGAGGCATGCATATTTTTAAAATTTGATAACTATTATCAATGCAGAAGCTAAAAAATTACATATTAATCTATCTAATATGCATCAAGATCATATCTTTGCCTTATATATAGGATCGCTTGATCTAAAATATGCATATAAATAATCATCAAGATCATATCTTGATCCTCAACGTAAGAAGTTGTACTTCTTGCCTTGAATCATGCCTTAAGGTTTAGGGATCATATCACTTACCTTAAGGTAGTTGGTAAATCCTTTTGTGCTCTGCAGCCGTTCAATCGTCCGGCCTATAGTATCGTCCATGCGAAGCCCCGAATGATCGGATTTCTGAGAGTGCTAGCTCACAGAAAAATGACTTTGCTGATCTTGAATCCTCCCACTTGAATCTTCCTTCAAGATCCATCAAGCTTTTGCTAACACCAGAATCACCAGGATTTTTTATTCTAACCTTTTTAGAATTACAATCCATGATATATCGTGTGTTGTTGTTCTGTGTAATCTGGTGAGGGATGTGCTTTATTTATAGTCTCATTTCAGCCTGCCCATTAAATTCTGACATTAAGAATTCCGTCGTTTGGCAAAAAGCAAAGAGACGCCGAACCAAAGAGCCGCAGCACTTGGTTAATTCCGATGTTCGGTGAAAACTAAGGAGACGTGGCGTTTTGTTAATTCCGATGTCGGTGAGAACTAAAGAAATGTGAATTCTAACACTTAGAATTCCATCGCCTGGTTGATTCAAAGAGGCATATTAATTACACTTTAATTCTAACATTTAGAATTCTGATGGAAATGGTTTGGAGAGGATTAAATTAATACATTAAATTCTAAATAAGAATTTAATCTCTCAGACATTAGTTATCTCATCATGTGAGATACTTATGCGAGAGGTTTGGATTCAGGTGATGGTTTAATCTGATCTAAATTTTTTGGACTGAACTCACATAGATCATGGTCCTAGCCCAAATCAAATTTGGCTAGTCCTGAATTTATTTAAATCCAAATCAAGTCTAATTTCAAGTCAATATTTGAAATTGATTAGTCCTTCTAATAGACTTAAACCAAATTGAATCTTATTCACCTGTACTTAACCCAATTGAGATAATTCAATCAATCAAATTGATTAATTAAATCATATATGATTCTCAATCGTTGATCAGCAAATAGATCATCTTAGGAAACTTCTATGCGTGTGACTCTCTAGGTTCGAACCTAAGCCGGTAGCATAGAAACAACTTTCTATACTAATGATGTGCCCATCTAACAATGGAACCCGACGTCCAGATAGGTCGAAGAGTTGCCGAGCAAACTCCAAGAACCCTAAGAAACAGCTATCGTATAATTCATCCTCTTGACCACAATGCTAAGGATGGCTTAAGAGCATGTCAACTCTAAATAGCGAATCCATAAAGTGATTTCAATTTTAGTGATCATGTAAGTTTCACATGAAGTGCCTTGGCCAAGGTCTTACTAAATTGAAACACAAGCATTTCTCCTTTTAACAGGATAGGTCAAATTCCATCTTGATCCATAACTGACTACCATAAGTACTTGACTGCACCCAGTAACCTTTCGTAGCTGGATTAGAAATCCAGTGGTCCGGCACCTAAGTACAATGAGTTGCTTGCAAGTCACCGGTTGTGATCTTCAGGTCTAAAGGATACTTATACCCATATCTTCTCGGATTAACTCTTGACAGTAGAGTATCCGGAAATGAGTCACGTTCGGTGAAATGTACTCCTACACTTTCACCTGTATGTCATACTAGTGTCTCTACACTCCTTGGTTAAGAGGACAACCAACAAATATGATATACAACGTCCTATAATTGATAGTACTATGGCCCTGCCAAAGTATATCATTTGGTCGTGAACTCTTTTAAGGATCTTCAAAGATAAATCCTTCTTTATCGTGAAGGAAGATCCTGAGGGCTTCATTACTATTAGGAGTTTTAAGAAGATGTTCTTGTAATAAATAAACTGCCAAATAACTTTTATTAATATATTAATTTACATACAATTTACATTAGCACAATCACCAAATGATTGGCTTTAGGATACAATTCCCAACAGGGTCACAGCTGAAGGAAAAGCCTCGGTAAGATTTGGTTGAGTTCCTTTGGGGGAATGCTAATGTTTTTGCCTGGTCCACTTTGAACATGCCTAGAATTGACCCTGATTTCCTGGTCCACCGCCTCAACATGGACGAAGCATTTCGGCCAATCAAGCAGAAGAAGAGAAGCTTTGCCCCCAAGTGTCAAAAGGCTATCGAGGAAGAGGTAGACAAGCTCATTAAAGCCAACTTCATCCGGGAAGTGAACTATCCCGATTGGCTAGCGAATGTCATTATAGTAAAGAAATCCAACGGCAAATGGGGGATCTGCATTGACTTCACTGACCTCAATAAAGCTTGCCCAAAGGACAGCTTCCCTCTCCCTCGAATCAATCAACTTGTGGATTCAACCTCGGGCCACCAGATGCTGACTTTCATGGATGCTTATTTGGGTTACAACCAGATTCGGATGGCGCCCGAAGATGAAGAAAAGACTACCTTCATCACCGACTGAGGTATTTATTGTTACCGGATTATGCCTTTTGGTTTGAAAAATGCAGGCACAACCTACCAAAGGCTGATCAATAAATTTTTCAAGGAACAAATTGGTTGAAACATGGATGTGTATGTTGATGACATGTTAGTAAAGAGCAAAGAGGCATCCCGGCATATTGAAGATCTTACAGAAAGTTTCGCAACACTTCAAAGGTATCAAATGAAGCTTAACCCAACCAAATGTGCTTTCGGAGTTAACTCTGAAAAATTCCTGGGTTTCATGGTCTCTCACGAGGTATTGAGGCGAACCCACAGAAAATTCAAGCCCTACAATAGATGACACCTCTAAGGTCAATCAAAGAAGTGCAACGTCTCACCGGAAGGATAGCAGCTCTCAATCATTTTGTTGATCGATCGGCCGAGAGATGCTTGCCCTTTTTCAAAGTGCTCCGATCGGCCAAGAACTTCCAATGGACGTCAGACTATCAGAAATCTTTTGAAGATCTCAAAAAATACCTCGGCTTACCATCTCTTCTCAGTAGCCCAAGGCCGGGAGAAATGCTGTATATACCTAGCGGTCTCTGAGGGCGCTGTCGGCTCCGTATTGGTCAGAGAAGAAAACAAAGTTCAAAAGCTAATCTATTATGTTAGTAAATTGCTCCAAGACGCTGAGACAAGGTATACTCAAATCGAGAAGATGGGATTAGCCCTGATAACATCAGTCCAAAAGTTGCGGCCATATTTTAAGCACACACCGTGATAGTTTTAACCAACCAGCTTATCAAATCAATTATCCATCGTCCGAAGACATCAGAAAGAATGACCAAATGAGCTATTGAATTGAGTGAAGATGATGTCCAGTATCAGCCTCATCCAGCCATAAAGGCACAGGTCCTGGCAAATTTTCTTCTTGAATGCACCATACCCGAAGATGGCTCCACTCTAGACATTCTCGAGCAGTCGAGGCCCAGTGCTCTGTGGCTACTCCATGCCGACGGATCCTCCAGTGCAAGAGGTTCTGATGCTGGCTTGGTCCTCACTAGCCCATAGAGAATGACCTTCGAGTACGGCATCCGTTTCACATTCCCAGCCTCCAATAATGAAGCAGAGCATGAGGCCCGACTTGCTGGACTTCGCATCACCCGCAAACTCAAGGTTGAAAAGTTGAACACCTACACGACTCTCATTTGGTGGCTGGCCAGGTGCAGGGAGAATTTAAAGCTAGAAAGCCGAACATGATTCGGTATCTTCAAAAGGTGTGTGATTTGTCTGCCTGCTTTGCTGAATTTAAAGTTATTCAAATCCCAAGAACTGAAAATGCGCATGCCAACCTTTTATCCCACCTGACAACCACGAACTCAATGGATCTTGAGCGGAAGTTTCTCTTGGAAGTCCTGAAGAAGTCCAGCATTGTCGATGATGATCAAATAATGTAGATTGATGCTGAACCATCCTGGTTAGACCCTATACTCAAGTATCTCAGAGAGGGGCTGCTCCCCGCTAATAGAAAAGAAGCAAGAAAGTTGAAGATGCAATCATCTCACTATGTCCTGCTTGATGATCGGCTATATAAGCAATCCTTCTCTATGACATTACTTAAATGCCTCCGCCCGTCAGAGGCTAATTATGCTTTTTGAAAAGTTCATAAAGGCATTTGTGGTAGTCACCTTGGCAACCAAGCTCTATGCCACAAAATACTATGCCAAGGATATTATTGGCCCACCATGTAAAGGGATGCTGATAACTTAGTTCAAGCTTGTGATTCATGCCAGCGACATTCAAATGTTCAGAGGCTCCCCTTCACCCACTTCATGCTTGTATCATCTGCCTGGCCTTTTGCCAAGTGGGGAATGGACATTCTTGGTCCTTTTTCCCTCGCCACTAGACAGAGAAAATTCTTATTTGTAGCAATCGACTACTTTACCAAGTGGGTCGAGGCCAAGGCAGTCGCTCAGATAACCGAGGCTCGGCCTAGAGACTTCGTGTGGAGATCTATCATTTATCGGTTCGGCCTTCCTCATACCATCATCACCGATAATGGAAGACAGTTCGACAATCCTAAATTTTGAGAGTTCTGCGAGGACCATGACATCTCTCACCGTCTCACTTCGGTCGGATATCCTCAAGCCAATGGAGAAGCTGAGGTAACCAGCCAAACCCTTCTGTAGGGTATTAAGGCCCGACTCAACAGAGCATGAGGTAGATGGGCGGAGGAGCTTCATTATGTGCTGTGGGCTTATCGAACCATTGAGAGAATCCCCATGGGCTAGACTCCATTTAGAATGGCTTTTGGCATGGAAGCCATCATCTCTGTGGAGATCAAACTCCCCTCCCCTCGGGTGGAGAGTTATTCGGAAGAATCCAATGACGAGCAACTCCAAACCAATCTGGATTTGATAGAAGAAGTCAGGAAGAAAGCCCGAATCCGAATGACAACCTATCAACAGAGGGTAGCTCGTTACCATTCTACCAGAGTCAAAGGAAAATCCTTCCTCCCTGGCGATTTAGTACTCTGGAAAGCATCAATTTTAAAGCCATTGGAACAAGGGAAACTATCTCCAAATTGGGAAGGCCCCTATCAAGTTATTGAGGTAATCAGGCCCGACACGTACAGACCTTAGGATCTGAATGAAAAATTTATCCCTAGGACGTGGAGCTCGAATAATCTTCATATATATCACCAATGAAGTACATTTCTAGTAAACCCACTTTATTTACAAAGCGAAACTTCATTTTCAAAATCCGCAATGTTCTTGTTCCAATTGCTTTTTCCAAAGACTATGATAAGAAGCAGATTTTGCCCTATAATCTTTCAAGCCTCGGCAGGGCTGAGTGATCTCTCCGTACCTTGGCAGCGCCAAGTAAAATATAATCTTTCAAGCCTCGGCAGGGCCGAGTGATCTTTCCATACCTTGGCAGTGCCAAGTAAAATATAATATTTCAAGCCTCGATAGGGCCGAATGATCTCTCCATACCTTGGCAGCACCAAGTAAAATATAATCTTTCAAGCCTCGGCAGGGCCGAGTAATCTCTCCGTACCTTGGTAGTGCCAAGTAAAATATAATCTCTTAAGCCTCGACAGGACCGAGTGATCTCTCCGTACCTTGGCAGTGCCAAATAAAATATAATCTTTCAAGCCTCGTTAGGGCCGAGTGATATCTTCGTACTTTGGCAACACCAAGTAAAATATAATTTTTCAAGCCTTGGCAGGGCTGAGTGATCTCTCCATACCTTGGCAGTGCCAAGTAAAATATAATCTCTCAAGCCTCGGTAGGGCCGAGTGATCTCTTCGTACCTTAGCAGCGCCAAGTAAAATATAATCTTTCAAGCCTCGATAGGGCCGAGTGATCTCTTCGTACCTTAGCAGTGCCAAGTAAAATATAATCTTTCAAGCCTCGGTAGGGCTGAGTGATCTCTCCGTACCTTGGCAGCGCCAAATAAATATAATCTCTCAAGCCTCGGTAGGGCTGAGTGATCTCTCCGTACCTTGGCAGCACCAAGTAAAATACAATCTTTCAAGCCTCGGCATGGGCCGAGTGATCTCTCCGTACCTTGGCAGTGCCAAATAAAACATAATCTCTCAAGCCTCAGCAGGGTCGAGTGATCTCTCCGTACCTTGGCAGCGCCAAGTAAAATATAATCTTTCAAGCCTTGGCAGGGCCGAATGATCTCTTCATACCTTGCAGCGCCAAGTAAAATATAATCTTTCAAGCCTCAGCAGGGCCGAGTGATTTCCTCAATGGATCGGCAAAGCCGATCAATTTTTTTTTGCATTTTTAGCAGAATCAGACAAGTCGTTCCTTACTAAGGTAAGGCTCGTTTCCTTTCTCGGCATGGCCGAGCCTATATTGGAAACAGGTAGAGCCGCCCAGGCCTCCTCCTAACCTAAATAGAGGCAAATGCCCTCTTCGCAAAAGACTAAGCGAGATCATATCGATAAAATGCCTAACCAAAGCAAAGTGTCTAGAACGTTACTAACGATTATAAACTAGCATTTGAAAGGCAGAGTACATACAAAACGACTCTTATATTGGAACAACACGAATATATTAGCAAAGAAATTAATACCCGATATAGAAAAGAGAAACATAATAGCAAAAAGGCAAAGGTACAAAAAGAAACATTTCTTTATTGCTAATAAGAGATTACAGCCTCTTGAGAGGTGTTACAAGTGTATTATAGCATAGAAAATAAAATAAAATAAAAAACCTTGGGCGAGCAGTTCCGATCAATGACATTGCCTCCGCTTTTGATCCAAGAAATCAGAGAAACTAGGTGGCTCCATTGAGTTGCTAGTTAATGCCAAAGAACAAAGGAAGCGCCCCAGTGCTGCTCACTTTCTCTCCTCTTGGAAGCAATCTCATGGGCCCCTCCATTGGATTAACTAAGGGATCCAAACTAGACTGAAAGCCCGTGGGTGCCGATGCCGAGGCCCCTAAAGAATTGCATTTTTAGTTGCCTGAAGAGCCCCCATGGCAAGTGAAAGGAGCTATACAGAGAGCACATACGTGCGCTCCCCGTATGACCCCTGTATCCATCCCCGTGCGCTCTCTGTAAGACCTCCGAGACTCTTCCTCTGAGAACTACTTGCGCTTCAGCAACTTTTCCATCGCCCCAACTATCGGGGTCAAGCCAGCTCTCAAAAGGAAAATCCAACTTCACCCTCCTCGACCTCAATAGGAGATAAGCCATGAAAATTTATAGAGCAGGAAAACCTTCCTTCGAGTGTGCTTGGACACTCTATGCCCCTTCCTTTTTATAGGCAATAAATCGAGAACAACCATTAATAAAGGGGGACTCTAGAATTCAAAACATCACAGTCGCACCACACTCAGAGCCATGTGATGTGCCATGGCAAAACTTGATGCATCTCTGGATGCGTGGGATGTGTTCCTCATACCGTGATGAAAGGGCGAAAGATTTCTTTCCGATCTCGAATCAAGAGTATTAAATGCCAAGAACTGTTTGCAAATCTTTGGGACACGAATAGGCTGGGGGAATCCTCCGCAAAGATTACGTGGTCCAATAGTGATTAGGTGCTTGATGTATACACTCGTATCGGAAAGGATAAGACATTAAATGGAGATAAATGCTCTGAAAAGAGGTATACCTATGCCAACCTAAACCACGTTCTGCACTTCAACCAAGTCAAGTAGCTCTCTCTATTTTTTACGAAATCAAGTTATTGCTTCCTACCTCGGCAAAGCCGAGCTATCCCTATAACCCGGCAAAGCCAGGTTATTCAAATTTTTTAGCAAATTTGATCGAAGTGATCTCAACGAGAAATGGGACTATTCAATCAGCTCTGTAGAAGGTCGAAGTTCAGCAAGGCACGGATGGGTTAAAAATTCATTTAGAACACAAACACTAAAATGGTGAAACACAGTAATAAAAGCAAGATGATTCATTTATATCCTAATGACACCCATGTTACGAAAATAAAGTGAAAGCACAGGAGAACAAATCTCTAAATCTTATCACTAGGTCCTAAGGATGGATCCTCCTCGGCAAGTGTTTGTGAGACCTCAGCTTCCTCTACATTAGGTCTCAGAGTCTCCGATCCTCTAGTGATTTCTGCAGGAGCTTCTGTCGGGTCTCCTTCTGGGGCCACTTCAAAATCAATACCGAGGACGTCCTCATCATCATTGCCATCATTGGATGGAGAGGTCACTGCCATTGCTTCAGCTGTCAGTGATGGAAAATAATACCCCTCATCCTCTAGACACGAGAGGTTGATATCCGAATACTCCTGAATTACCCTTGCCCGGACCTCACTTGTCCCGACTTTATACGCCTACTTTGAAAATTGAATCTGCCCATGGGTGAATTCCTCCAAACTCTTATATTTTTTAATTGCTAGAACGATCTCATTATCTACCTCAATACCCAACGCTTAGCTCATAGTACTTCTCTCGGCTCAAGGTTAAATCCTTATTTAGAGTCATTATTTGATTGGTCGCCTCGGCTCTAACTTTATCCAGCTGAAATAAAAATAAAAATGACAAACAAAGTAGACGATCACATCAGTTTTGACTACAAAAAAAAAAAAGATGGACTATAGTACAAAAATGGCAAGAGAACATACCTCTTTGGCGTGGCGAGCAACCTTGGCTTCCACTTTCTTAGCTCTCTTCCGAGCCTTCTCCCTCTCTTTTCTGCATCTGCCTATGTCCTTCCAGGTATGTTCAAGATCCATCCTGTCCCTGGACCCATCTGACCGCGCTTGACATAGCTCAGCCGTAAGATCAAAGACCTGCTTCTGATAAGACTTGAGCCGAGACTCGAGCCGAGCTTCGAGACAAGATCTCTCTTCAGCGGCCCTACTATTGAGGAGGTCAACCTCCCTCTGAGCTTCTCCTTTGAACTTAACAGTTCTGATTGGGCTTTGTTAGCCATCTTCCGAGCCTCCCAAAGCTTGGTCACCTCTGCCCGTAGCCGTGATGCCCCAGATTGGGTATCCTCACCCGACCGTTTGGCCTCATCAAGATCGGCTCACACTTTAGCCAACTCTTCTGAATGTTGACTGAACGGGCGTGCCTTAGCACAAAGTACCTCAACTTCACGCGAGATCCACCTATTGCATTCCTGGGCTGTAGACAGACGCCTGAAAAGTTCCCACTGAAGGAGGATCATCTGTAGTCGAACCAAATAGTTAGGTTCGGTAAGACACATAGAGCACTTAAGAAGACATAAAAGGGAATAGAACTTTCCCAAACGCATGAAGTGTTCATGTCCTTTAGAATGTATGAATCAGGGACCAACACGCAGCCTATCAAGTCAGAAGGCAATTCAAATCCCTCGATGGAAACAAAAATCTTCCGGCGGCTGCTCTCTCTCTCTTCAAGGTAGGTGACATTTCCCCCATCGCAAAGAACACTGAAAAGGTTGCCTCGAGCCAAAAGGTCAAGAAGATAACTAAGCCAACTTATTTCTTCTTCATCGCTTACCGATACCCCCGAGGGCCCTGACTCTTCCGTCCTCATCGGGGGAGCCTCTATTTCGTCCATGGGGTCTCTTCTTTCCCCTTCTTCCTCCTCAACCCTGTGAGGAGGCCCCTACTCTTCCATCCTCATCGGGGGAGTCTCTGCTCTGCCCGATGGACCGCCATCTCCTTCTTCCTCCTCTTTGATCCTACAAGGAGGAGTCTCTGCTGGAGGTGGGACGACACTCGCTGCAAGCGCCGCCGCCCGTTCTTTGAAGAAAGCCTCTCTCAACCTTGCTAGCTCATGGAGCCCTCCCCTTTAGGGTAGGGTACATCAGTGACCATAGGATAAAGGAATCCCGTCACTCGGAAATTCTCATCTGACAGCTCATGTGATGGGTCACGCTCCTACTCCGCATGAGTTGCAACTTCTCTGACCTCATCACCGGATGCTGATCTCTCGAATCCCAGTGCTAGGGTAGAAGTCGGCAGGCTTGGAAGTTGAGGCTCAATTATTTCTTGTGAATGGCTCGGTAGAGCCAGTTGCAATCTAGAGGGAGAAGAGGGTCGCCTCTGCTTGGACCTAGCCCTCTTCCCTCCTACGGAGGTCGACAGGTGGTACGACGACGCTTAGCGCCTCTCCTTCCGCTCGAACCATCATGATCAATTGCGAGCACCCCTCTTATCTGAGCCCCAAACTCAGATCTAATCCCTCAAGCAATAGAACAATCAATTACATCTTTGTGAAGACATCCAGGCATAAAGGAAGAGGTCGAACTTACTTAAAGGGTCGACTCGACTAAGCCCGGCATTATATAGAGCCTCCTCAGTCAAAAGAGCATCGATGGAGACCACTTTGCTGCTGTATAGAACATCGAAACCTTCCTTCTCCGCTCTCGATAGCGTCGGACACTGGTTAGGATCTGAGGGGAGAGGCCTGCATTGACGAGGAAAGTCGAACGCATCGTTCCATTCGACAATAAAAAATCATGACTTCCATCCCTTAATGGAAGTCAAAACCTTCGAAAACCTCTTGAAATTCTTCTAGTGCCAAGAAGAATCCTTGGAGGATGTGAGGCTATGGCAAGTCCGAAACAGAGAAACTATTGCCGTGATTCCCACAAGCGAATACAAAGAGATGAACCCTATGATATAACGCCAACTATTTGATGTAATCATCGTTGGACAAATACCATAATATTTCATTATATCGCTCACCATGGGTTAAGGGAAAAACGAAGCCCCACCTTGAAGCTTTCTTCATAAAACAATACCCCCGACTTCAACTGGTCAAGCACCCTCTATCCGATACCGGGAACTCGCATCTAAATGTCGCTGGTCAGCCAGTATTCTCGGCGGATCCTTTCCAAATTAGCAACTGTCATAGTTGAGGCCAAATCAATGGGGCATCCCTTGTCTCCGAGATAAGAAGAAGCATCGACCATGTCTAACTCTAAGATAAGGATTTTCAAAGAAAGAAGATAGAAAAGAAGCGCAATAGAAGGTAGCCCATCGCTCGCCCCTATTTAAACCCTTTCAGCAAGACAAAAATCCTCATGTATTACCAAATCTTGGGCCTACCACGCACCATTTCATCCACGGCCAGCAACAGAAGACGAGGGGTTTTTCTCCTCGTGCGATTAGAAGAAATGATAAAGCGGCAGCCTGGCATTTATGAGACCATTATTGCATGCCCCTTTGAATCCCTTCGAATGAAGATATCCTAAACTCTACTCCCTATATCGAATTTATACTTTGGACTAGGGAGTGGAGGGCATATAATGAGGGGTAAAATTGTTATTGTGCCAACATTTGTGCACACGGCAAAAAGGTCGAGACCAACTTTGATATCCGATCATATCTAGCAAACAGCAACGCCGAGCCACCTTCGGCAAAGCCGAATTGTCTTCGATAGGTTCGAGTCATTCTCATGCCTCAGCAGGTCCGAGCTATCCTCTGACCCCATTCGGATCGAGGTATTTGTGTGCTTCGGTAGAACCGAGGCATTCTATCCTTATATATATCCGATAGCACCGAACAATCATATATTTCGATCGGATCTTACGCTTCGCCCGGTCCAAACTAACCTCTTGCCTCGGCCAAATCGAAGTGTTCAAATGCTCCGGCTACGCCGAGCTATCCCTATGCTTAGCTAAACCAAGGCATTTGAACACCTCTACGGAATCGAGCGTGGGAGAATTCAAATTCATGATAGTTCGATAAGGTTCCAGTTGCATAGGTCTCTAACGACCTCGAGCAGAAAATTACGCTAGTGATATCGAAAGTGGCCTAGGGCCTATAGAGTCATCGAATCTCAAAGCATCAACCAGCTCCCTAGCCGTTGATTCTCTAACTAATTAGATACTGATACTACCGGCCTCATAACAAACTTGATTCAAATCCGATTCGAATCTGAACGGTTTCAGACCCCCTATGATACGCCCAAGAAGTCAGGTGATCACCTATAAATATCCTTGTCCTAAAGTCTCTCAGGTATGCTCTTACTAACACTTTGACTGAAAACTCTATTGAAGCTTGAGCAGAGCTTTGAGTTCTCGAGAGGTCATTCATCTTGAGGAACTCTTTTGCAAGAGCCTTCTCCTCATATCTGCTTGTTGTAAATTTTTACTGACTTGGATGTCAGAGGGTCTTTCGCCTAAGGGCTACCCCAGACACTCTCTACATGAGGACTGTCTTGCAGGTCTACTCGAACGAGATATCAGCGTCCAGATCCGAGGTTGAGCTGCACCCAAGTCGAAGAACGGATTTCATGGCAACAAGTTTATAATTAATTTTTTTCTTTTTTTTTTCTTTTCTATTAGAAGTTTTTTAGAGTTCAACTATATTACAATATTTTATTATATAGAGTTTGAAGAGCTCGTAATTCAAATTGATCCACTACCAATTAATTAGCACTTGATTTTTTAAGATTATATAGTTTTGGCTTAGTAACATATTTATTTGATCAGCGGTAGATTTAAAGCATTATAAATAGTATCAAAGCCAATCCGAATGTGCAAAAGTTAGTGGATAAAAGAAAAGGACCATTGATGGTAATAGAGAGTTTTACCATAGCATGAAGCCACATTTACAAACCAAAACCTCGTTTGGGATAGATTTTGATTAACTTGTAGCATATGATGAGAACGTCATTGATAGAAGAAAAAAATATTATAATATCCATATAGTCTTATATTAAATAGAAAAAAAAAGTTTGAAGAGCTTATAACTCAAATTCACTTGTAATCAATTAACTTACACTTAAGTTTTTAAGACTGCATAGATTCGGCTTATTAACATATTAATTGTGCTAGCAGGTAAACTTATGGTGTTATAATATCATTTAATTTTAGGTTGTTATATTTCTTATCAATTAAAATATAGCTGGCCACTTCGTCTTTCCTTTATTACCTTTATTCGTGTAGAATCCTTTGATGCAACTACAAATTCCTTTACCATTATTGCCACACCTTTTTTCCTTATCTCTCCCTCCTTGAAGACATGGAAGGATCTAATTGGTTAAGGGCACATCTTTCCTAATTGAAGCATAATTAATAGTTGTATGATCTATGATTAGGTAGATTTTCTATAAGGACATACCATTTGTAAGAACTGAAAATCAAAGTGGATGGATGAACTAGTATTCCACTCCTTTAACCTTCAAAAGCTTTTTCTAGTATAATACCACTAATCAAGGAAAAGTGTGACAAAAGCTTCATCAAATCTATTCTTCAAGTAAATTAAATTGGACTATGATAAAACAAAATAAAGATAAAGAGAAATTAGTTTTGATTGACGTCTTGAAGGTTTCTTACATGAAACTCTTGGATAATATTTATACAATCAAATTATAATCCTTAACTGCTCAAATCATACTTATGATTCCACATTGGCTACATCTTTTTTCCTTACCTAACTTTTATAGGGCTCTCTCACTATTCGATTACCTAGCCAAATCCTTCACAGTAAAACTTCTACAATGTGGCTCACCCACTGCTCCATTATCTCAACAACACTTTTTTTATGATCCTTTACATAGCTCTTTTGATGGATTTTATCTCATGAGCTATATCTTGGGCTAACATCTTTCGAGCTTTAGGGTTTTCATGTGCTATGCTTTCAAGATCGATTAGCTTACTCAATTCATTTTAGCATTTCCATCATCTTTCTTGCTCGGCCAAAGACTCGACTTGTTGACTTGGTATTTGGAACATGGTTGCTTCTTGGTAATCATCATACATCGATCCAATCCACCACGTGGTGTATATTAAAGATGCCATCAGAACTACTTATAGCAGTTCAAGATATGATGTAAAAGTTATTCCTTATATATCATTGAGTAGGAGGGTGATAGGATGTGCTCTATGTCATTCTATTGCTATCCTTGAATTCTTAGTAGTTGCTAAAGCTCTTTACCTACTACAACCATGATCCTATCATTCAAATTCTTTATCCCAGCACCTTTTTTAAGTCAAAAGAATTAATCCATACATCAACATCATAATGACTCTTAGCAAGTAAGCATAATTTTGTCCTTCCTTGAAAATTTGATAATCATTTTGAATCCTCTTCATTTCCACTTTTAGGCATTCTTTTTTATAAATGTTAGTCTTTCTTTGTCCTTAGCTTGCACAAACTTTATCCTTCCTTTACTGTGTAGCTCCTTCTATTCTTATCTTTCCTTGTTTTGTTTGCCCTATTGTCTATATTTATAGCCTAAGCAGACCAAACTCTTTGCTTTTGTCACACTCCAAACCCAATAGCGGATCCAAAATGTGACAATCTACTAAACATTTAGAATAAAATCCCTAGCATATAAAATATCTTACTTCAAATGCTTTCACATAATGAATTTAATCAACACTAAAAAAAATCAAATATTCATTAAATCCAACTTATCAAATTTAAAACAATGTCAAAAACTACAAGCGAACATCAATTCTTGGTGCTAGAATTTCTAACATTCGTAAATCAAAAGTAAAATACTCATAGGAAAATAACTAATTCTTGGATTGCTTCTATCCAAAATCCTATAATAACTAATTCTTGGATTGCTTTTATCCAAAATCCTATCTATTTCTTGGTCTCTAAAAAAAAAATAAATAAATTAAAGTATATCTATTTATATTAAGTAAGTCGTATCTATCCGTATTGAGAGAGTCGTATTTTATCAATCCAATGTAGTTTGTTTATTATAAGAATTATGTGTATTAAGTCATGTTACCTCTTTAATAATCATGTTGTATTTGTGTTTAAATTTTTAATATGATAAATTATTCATATCATGTTCATATTGACTAATATAGTGTTATATTTTAGCTTCAATACAATATAAATTACCATTCTATACATCATTGTAAGTTCATTTATATAGCCACAAAGCTAAATGTTGACACAGATGCGAAGAGAGAGATAACTGTGCGCTCTATCTGAATTTGTGCTTTAGATTCGTGCACTGTCTGTCTCTGTGATGATCTCTGACGTACTTTATCGTCTTTAGTTTGAGAACCTCATCGGAAGATGGCAGAAGGTGTCCCCCTCCCTCCTACTGGTGTGGATGAGGCCATGGATGGACGAATGTCCTGGCGTCGCGCAGCGGCCAGCCGCTTTGAGTGGGTTTCTTCTTCCCCTTCTCTGGCAGAAGTGGCGGAGCTAGAGTGCTGCTTTTCAGAGATTATCCAAATTCCCGCAGCGGATTTGGAAGAGGAAACCAGTAGATGGGAGAACATGGCCATCCTTGTGAGAAGCATCAGATGGGTTCCACCGGAGGCCATCATTCGGGAATTTCGACGAGGAGGAGTATCCAGCAAGGTCGACGCTTTTTGCTTTGGCCACCAATGCTACATCTTTCAATTCCCTAATCTTGTAGTAAGGACTTGGTGTTGGGAAGGCCATGGATCGTTAATGGCCAGCCGATCGCAACGGACGAATGGCGATCGAAGTTTGTCCTGTCGGCTGTCTCCCTGGCCTCCGCCCTTCCCTAGGTAAGATTACCTAATTTGTTGTTGGAATTCTGGTCTGACGACATCCTGCGAACAATCCTAGCACTAGCCAGCCAATTCATCTTCTCTGATTTGGAAACCAAGAACAAGAACATGGGAGGCTGTGCCCGGGCATGTGTGCGTGTTAATCTATTATGACCTCTGCGGCTAGGAGTCCTTGTGAGAGGATGTCGTGCTCCCTTTTGGCAACAGTTTGCCTTTGAGCACCTGGATGGGATTTGCTTCCGATGCGGATTACTACATTTCAATGGCCCCTGCTCACCTCTGTCAAACTTTGAGACTTCCTCGGCTGGTGTCAAATACGGTCTGTGGATGGCAGCAATCCGGCAACGGTGGACTCCCCACAGCCAAGTTTCAGAGCTGAGGAGGAAGTTTCAGCCTGGAAAGGCTCCTCGTCCGATCACAAAGGATGGATGGCAAATGCCTATGAAGATAGCCCAGTGGCACCTGGACATGGCCGGCCAGCCCTCGGTTTCTCCCATGGTTGGGCTGAATCAGGTGTCAGCTGGGAAGAAGGTGGCACACCAGGCTGATGGAGGATTGAGTGGAATTAGGAATGGCATGGTGGCTGAATTTGATACTGTGCCTAATACTCTAACTGAGATGAGGGGTTCTCAGCAGTCTTTGAATGTTAACTTGGAGACTGAGAACCCCTTTGCCCTTCTTAGCTATGATAAATGGGCTGGTAGGCCTAAAGTCCGTAAGAATTCCTACCCTGATCCATCTAAGAGGGCCAAGCCTGTGAAGTCGCTCACTCATCGAGTTGTCTCCAAAAATGGAAAAAGGAAAAGGAAAAGTAAATCCATCAAGATTAAAGATCATAAAAGATAAAATTACCTTCTCAGCTTCTCTGGTTTTACCTCAGGCCCAATCAGTCTGACTGGCACAGGATCTATGGTTACCCACAGTAAGGATGTGGCCCATGTTGGGAAGAAGGATGAGGGTTTCCAATCAACTCAGTGGGAGGGACAACAACATGACTCGATTGTCTCTAGCCTCAAAGTTGCCATTATGGGGCAAGGCCATGATTATCAGTTCAAGGCCTCGTCCTCGCGGGTGATAGAGACGAACAAAGTCATGGAGACCAACCAATTGATGGATTGCAATAGCCAGAATCCGAAGGGGGGCACCTCGCTTAATGGGTACCTTCCTGATGCTAATATGTTAGATGATCGGGCTGGGACTCAACCCCCCTAACTATTAAATGATGATACTTATTTGGAATGTCAGAGGAGCTCGAAAACCTTCGTTTCGCTCCTCCTTTGGGAGACTTACGCAATTACATAGTTTTGACATTTGTGTTCTTTTGGAAACTCAATTGTTGGGTGATAGCTTGTCCTGATTCAGGAGGCAGGTATCTAGATTGTGGTCTTCTTATGCTGTGGAGTTGATGGGACTATCTAGAGGTATTTTGGCTCTTTGGCGCATTACTTCATTAGAGTGGATGCCTTTCATCGGTGTAACCAACAAGTTGCCCTTGTCATTTCTGAGGGGACATATGCTCTCTAGCTCATCTCGGATGTTTATGCTAGCACTAACTTTCGAAAGAGGCGCATTCTTTGATCTGAGATTCACTCTCTTCTTGCTCAAGGAGTTCCATCCCTCATTGCAGGAGATTTCAATTGCATTATCAAGGCCAATGAAAAAAAGGGACAGACAACCTGGTGGTTTAGCGGAAATCTCAAAGTTTAGGACTTTCATTTTTGCTACTGGTTTGCTAGACTTGGGATTCTCGGGTCCCTAATTTACTTAGTGCAATAACCACCAAGGATCTACGTGAGTTTAGGAGAGATTGGATAGGGTTATGGTCACAGCCCAATGGCTTCAGAATTATCCATCTATCACTGTTACTCATCTACCAAGGATTGCTTCTGATCACTGCTCCATCTTGATATCCATAGATGTAATTGCTCAGCAGCGAAGACCATTTTGATTTGAATAGTTCTGGACTTCCTATTCCTCCGCTCGGACCCTTATCTCTTAGGTATGGCATTTACTTATGAGAGGTAGTGCTACTTATAGAATATCTAGGGGCCTTGAGCTAATGAAGCGCAGACTCTCTAGATGAAATAGACTAAAGGTTGGGGATCTAGTTAGGTAAGTAGAACAGGTGGAAGATGATATTACTATCCTCCAGACCAAAGAAGATCAGGAGGGCTGCCTTACTGATCATGACATCACATCTCTTCAAGCTAAGTTAGCTCTTCACCACTCTCTCCTACAGCAGCAGGAAACTTTTTGAAGGCAGAGGTCCCGGATACAGTGGATTTAAGTTGGGGATCACAATACCAATTTTTTTTATCAGGCCACCCTGAAGCGTCGAGCAGCTAATAGGATTCGGTGACTTGCTAATGAGGCGGGGCATTACTAGAAGGATATTCAAATTATCAGGGATCAATTTTTTTACTTCTTTCAGTCTAGATGGTCGGAGATCACTATTGAGGGGTTTTCTATTCACGCGGTCCTGACTGCTAAGAAGGTCTCAACAGAGGAGAATGACCTTCTTATCAGGCCGATTACAGCAGATGAGATACGATGGCTATTTGGGATCTTAGGCCTGATAAGGCCCTGGGCCTATTGGGTTTCCGCCTTTCCTCTTTCGCTATTATTGGACTATAGTGAGTTAGGATGTTGTGCAGGCTATCCAGAGTGTTTTTCAATCCAAATCCATTCTACTGATTGGAACCGGACTTTCATTACTCTTGTGCCTAAGCGCTCTGATGCTTTCACCCTTAGCACTTTTGGCCCATCAGCCTTTGCACTACCTTGTACAAGGTTTGTGCATATTATAGTCACCTGCCTATAGAATATGATACCTCGCCTCATTTCTGCTAAGCAATGTGCCTTTATCAGAGGGCATTGCATTACTGACAATATCTTTATAGCTCAAAAATTTATGCATGACCTTCAGAGATCTTCTGTCCGCCAGTGTCTCATGCTATTAAGCTAGACATGGAGCAAGCTTATGACATTGTGAGCTGGGCTTTTTTGTTCCGCACTCTTCATGAATTTGGGTTTGATGGCCATTTTATAGAATGGATCATGGCCTGTATTCATAGGCCGTCATTCTCTCTTATCATCAACGGTAGTCAGACTGCTTTCTTCCACTCTACTATTGGGCTGCGTCAGGGATGCCCCCTATTCCTTTCCTATTCATCCTTGTTGCTGACGATATATCTTGTGCGTCCTCTCATGCACATGATGATCTTCGCATTGCTCCTTTTACGGTGGGCGCCCATGGCCCTTAGGTCTCTCATCTTCTGTTTGCTGATGATTGCATATTACTGGGCCGGGCTACTGTCTACAATGCGGCAACCTTTGCTTCAATTATTCAGCTCTACTGTCAGGCCTCTGGTCAGAGAGTAAATCTACACAAGTCCATGATATGTTTTAGTCCAAAGATGACTGCTATAATGAGGGAGGCCATCCTCCAAACCCTGGGCATTACTACTCAAACTGACCGGCTATCTTATCTAGGAATCCCCATTACAAAAAGACAACCACGATTTAGTGATTACATTGACCTAGAGCGTCGGATCTGTGACCATCTTGATGGCTAGCAGGTCACGGGATTATCCATGATGGCGAGGATTACCCTTCTACGCTCGATTCTCACCTCTCTTCCTCTTTAGTTTGTATCCAATGCTACTGTCTCGAGGACTTGTCTAAGGAGGATAGAGAGATGCTTTAGAGACTTTCTTTAGGCCTCCATACATGACAGCCATGGTATCCATCTGCTGGCATGGGACACTGTTAGTTTGCCAATTTCTAAAGGTGACCTTAGAATCCAGTCTCTGACAGTAAGAAGAGAGGCGCTGATTGCTAGGTACGCTATACAGTTCCTACTTGATCCGCATTGCTTCTAGAGCTCTTTTATGCGGGCTCATTATGGGGCTTAGACTCCTACGGATTTTCAGTCTTTCCATGGATATTCTTCTTTCTGGAAGGAGATCTGCCGGCATGCTCTAACATCTTGAATAACATATTAAGGATGATTGGCGATGGATCCTCAGTAGATGTTGTTCAGGATACATTGATTGCTGAGCTCTTCCTCTCACTCTGGCTTACTTTTATCAGTATGGATGTTCTTAACAGCATGAGAGTAACTGATTTGATCTCTCAGGATCTAGCACATTCTCATGGTGTCCCGATTCTTTATGAAGGAGTTATCTCATAGGGTACTTTCTATTCCACTCATATCAGGCCACTCATTCGATACCAGATTATGAAAGAGATTATGTCTTTTTAATGCACCTATGATAAGTTTATTTATTATCCCAATTTAACCATTAAAATAAATATTAATTACTTTAAATTTATTAAGAATTGATACTTTTTTATGGATGTTTGCAGAAAAGGAGCCTATAGATGGAAAGAGCTTGATTTTAAAAGTCCAACGATGCAGATGGCACTCAAATCAGGACTCGTTTGCCCAAAAAGGAAGAAAGAGATGATTTCGCATGATTCTTGGTACAAACTAAGGTAGGTTATGTTGAACGGATAGCTGAGAAAATTTTTCATGATATCTGAACGATCTTGAGCGTCCGATTGACTCCAATTTTGACTAGGAGAAAGCCTTAGATATGCTCTATAAAAGAAGGACCTCTGGTAGTAGTTGAAGGGGAGTTTCTACAAAGCTCTTTTTATTCTTCTTTTATTTAGATTATTGTATTTAGGCCTAGAAGAGAAAAATTATGGAAGGAATGCTGGTGGCAGCAATACATGGCTAGATTCCTTCAACTTGGGATGATGATAAAGCCTGTAATCAGGTTTTATCTTTCTTTTTATTCTTAATTTCTATGCAATAAAAATTATATTCTTCTTTATTATATCTTTTGAGTTATTTTTCTGATCGAGGTTTTGATCTGGCATACACGGCCTGTACCCTCTATCGACGTATCGTGATCTCAGGATACAGTACGTGCCTAAGAGAGATAGATCATAGTATGATAGATTAGACCCTTAACCTTGCAATTATTAGATAGTTTATACTCTAAGTGAATGTGCCATATCTCTGATATGGTCATGCCTGACAAAAGATAAATTATTCTAGTTTTAAATTTATAAAAATTACTATTGCAACATAAAGAAAAGAAGATAAAACTAGTTTGTATGATGGATTCAAATTCCTTGGTTGCTTCTCCTGCTGTTTGAATTTTGTAAATTAATTAGTTATCATCTTTTAATAATTGCTATTCTTAATATATTCTTCTATATATATTTTTTTTTTTTTTTTTTTGTGAAATGATTGCCCTTGATCCCCGAGTAGAGGTGGGCACTGGGCTGTGCCATGCCTAAGCCCACCGTGCCTAGCATGGCACGGCCTAGGCCCATTGTGCTGCTGAAATTGTCATACCATGCCTGGCATGGCCCAGTAACAAACGGGCCATGCCAGGCACGGTACGGTAAAAAAAAAAATTCAGGCCCGACCCACCATGGGCCGTGCCAGGCACGACCCCTAATGGCTATATAGTTGTTTAGGGGGGGTTATATCATTTTACTCCTCCCAATATAACAGCTATATTAAAGGAAATGTTTGAAAAAAAAAATAGAACTTCTATAAATAGCCTATTTCTCCCTCATTCTTACCACACCAAACCAACTCTTCTCTATTACTACTATTTCTCTCTTCTAGCAAGTGCTCTAGCATATTAGCAATTTAATTTTTAGTTTGCAAGTGTTCTTGCAAGTGGCAAGTGCTCTAGCATGTATTCAAGTGCTATAAGGTCACTTCTTATTGAGAGACAAGAGTATAAGAGGAAGCTCATAAATCTCGGCTCCACGCCTTCACCTCTGATCCTCTTCTCAATTCCTTCTTGTGGGTTAGTTTTTATTTTTTTGCATTTATTAATTAAAAATTTTAGATATGACATCTTTTAATGAAAGTAATTTTAACATGCATCCTTTTTTTGATGGTGAGAAAACTAATCCCCAACCCCAACCCCAACCCCAAGTTCCCTCTAGAGCCAGTGTCAGTGAATATCAAACCTCTTCTCGTAAGAGGACTAGTAGTGTTTGGAATGATTTCGATAGAATTATGGTTGATGGAGTCTACAAAGCAAAATGAAAAAAATATGCAAAACTTTATAGTTGTTCTAGTACTGAAAGAACATGGCATTTAAAAAGACATCAAGAGACTCATAGGATGTATGATTCTCGTCAGCAATGTACCCTTAATATACAAGAGGGATTACTTGTAGGTAATTTTGCATATAACCATGAAAATCATAGGAAATTACTTGTAAGATGGATAGTTCAGGATGAGTTACCTTTTAGTTTATCTGAATCCTATAATTTTGAATGATATGTTCAATTAGGCCTACAACCTGCTTATAGAAGAACTAGTAGCCGTACCTTTAGAAGAGTGGCTATGATAAATTTTTTAGCAATGAAATAAGTTTAACTAAAGTCTCTCAAATTTAAATGTAGAATTTCTTTAACTTCTGATATTTGGTCATTATCTGTAGGTTGCAATTATTTTATTGCTATTTTTGCACATTATATTGATAATGATTGGCAACTAAATAAATGAATTCTTGCTTTTTGTGCTTTTGTTTTTTGCGGACAACAAATTTCAAATGTTATTTATCAAACTGCATACTTATATAATATTAATAATAAAATAATATCAATTACTTTTGATATCTAATAATAATTCTGTTGTTGCATTATTAAATGACTCTTTGCATCCCATTTTAGATGGACAATTATTTCATATTAGATGTACATGTATATATTAAATCTTTCTGCTCAATCTGGCATGAACATAATTCAAGAGGTTATTTCAAAATTAGAAATGTAATTTCTTTTTTTCATGCTTTAAGGTCAAGACTTCAAGAATTTAAACAATTATGTGTAGATCATGATAAACGTTTTAAAAAATTTAAACTTGATGTAATTATTATTGAAATAGCACTATACTATGATAGATGCATATCCATATAAGAACTTATTAAGTGCTAATATTAATGATCGTGGATTAGGATTTACATTGACTAAAATTGATTGGCATCAAGGTAAAATTTTAGAAGATTTTTTTGTTACTTTTTATGATGCTACAAATGTTCTTTTATATTTATTATCCAACTTCTTATTTTTTTTATAAAAAGCATATGTAATTAGTAAAAAAATTAAAGAATATAGATATCATGAAGTTTTAATGCCTATTATATGTAACATGGAAACTAAATGAAATGAATATTGGAATAGGATATGTCCTTGCATAACTTAGTTGCTATTTTTGATTCTAGAATTAAATTAAATGGCATAAATTTTTTATTGATCAATATTGTGAAAAACATGAATCAAAATCCTGAACCTGTTAAAGATGAGATAATACGACTTCTTAATGATATTTATGGTTTATATAATGATAAAATTTATGGATCTAGAATACCTGCTCAAAGCTGTGCTTCTTCTTCTATATCTCGTTTGTCATCAATTTTTTCATTCATTAGAAGATACACATGCTTCATCTTCTTCATCTTCTTCATTTTAAGTAATGAATTAGAATTTTATTTACGAAACGATATTCATTCTGCATATGATGAAGATCAAATAGAAAGTCTAGATGTATTAGCTTGGTAGAAGAGTGTTAGAAATCAATATCCTGTTATGTCTGCCATTGCACGAGATATTTTAGCTGTGTCGATGTTCACAGTAGCATCGGAATCTACTTTTAGTATAGGTTGACGTGTTTTGGATGAAAAAAGAAGTAGGATGACTGGCGAGACAGTTGAGATGCTTATATGCTTCAAAGGTTGGTTGGATATGAGGCGAGGCTTCAAGATAAAGGTGGACATGACTTAACCAGCGAAGATGATGATGACATAAATACTACTGATGAGTGAGTCATCTCTATTTTTATAATTATATATTTTTATTTTTTAATTATTAAAGTGAGTCATCTCTATTTTTTTCTTCTTTCTTATTGTATTATGTTCTGGAGGTCAGACCTAGCCCCCTCCCTTAATGTACCATTTTAATTTTACATTAATAAACTGGTAGGGGTTTATACCAAACCTTCCATTATTAAGATGGCTTCATATTAATAAATTTCTTTATTTTTAATAATTTTTAATTTATTAAAAAAATATTTTTTTATAAATTTTTTTATCAAGCCCTTGTGGGTCGGCCTTGCCTGGCACGGCCCACTGGGCCTCGTGCTGGCTCAGGTGGGCCGTGCCAGGCACGATGGCGGGCCGGCAGGAAAAATTTTTTGAGCCCGGCACGGCGCGATTAATCGGGTCGTGCTAGGCATGGCCCATTTCGTGCCGGGCCATGCCGGCCCATGGGTGGCACGGCCCAGTGCCTACCTCTATCTCCGAGGATACGAATCCCGATTCACCACTAGCTATAGTAGTGAGTAGGTTTTATTTTTGATCACCAACGATATCAATCAAATTTTTTGGCGCCGTTGCTGGGTATCTAGGCACGATTAGTTCAAAAAAAATTTAAAAAATAATTACCATAATTTTTTTTAATTTTATTTTTAATTTTATTTTTTTATTCTCTCTTATTGTTTCATTATTATTCATGCTTCTATATAAAAAAAAAAAAAAATTCTTTTATTGGATTATTGGATAGTTATTGTTCTCTTTAGCTTATTGCCTTTTTTTAGTTATCTTAATTATTAGATTTTTATTTTCTTTTTTTTAAAAAAATTACTTTCCTTCTTATCACAAATCCACTTTTAACCTAATTAATTTTTTTTAATTAACTTACCTTAAAGAACCTAAAAGAAAACCCTAAGACTTTTCATAAAACATGATTAATTTAAGGAAACAAATAATAAACTTTAAAAACTTCCTAACTTGTTTAGACACCTTGTTTGAATTGCATTACATTTTTATAAAATACTTTAAGGGTGCAACCCCTAATAACATAAGGTGAGATTTCATTACCCTTTCTTAGTCCACAACCACTACCCTGCATACTGCATAAACCCAAGCCTTTAACTCTAAAATCAACTAGACGTCAACCCCTAAGGAACTCGAGCTCAATAGGACAAGGCATTCGAAAGAGTTGGACCGAGTCGGATTGACTGATAAACTGATATCTAGAAAGAAAGAAAAAGTAGTTATTTAATTGGTTTTGTTCGCTTATCTAGTAAGCAACGGGGGACCCCACCTTACCCTTAACTGGCTAGTCGATCAGCTAATTTTTGACTTGAAGGGCTCCAAGACGGTCTTGAAAGTTAGGAGCTGTCTAGATTTAGGTTAAACCTAGAGTAGAGAGTCTAATCTTTGTTAACTTGATTATTAATAATTATTAAACCTTAATTAAATTATTCTTCATTTCTCTTAGTTCTAGGAATCTCTTAGGATACTTCTTTTAGAATCTTCTTCTTTTCTCTCTCTACATAACATAAAAAAAATTTTAAAATTGCAACTTGAAAAAGGGAGTCAGGTTGATTAGTAAGGATAGATCTAGACCCTACCCTTGATGAAGAAAAAGTACCATGAAGGAATTAGGACATCCCCTTAGCCTAAGAGAATACTGCTACCCAATTGGATCTGCCCAATCATCATGCATTCAACTACCCCAAACAAATGCGGCCAGTTTTGAGATTAAGCCTCAGAATATCAACATGCTCCCTAAATTCACTGGAATTAAGGATGCTTACATTTTTATTAGAGAATTTGAGGAAGTATGTGATACCATGAGAATGCATAAACTTTTAGAAGATGTTATAAAACTTAGGCTAATTAACTTTGCTCTTAAGAAAAATACCAAAAAGTGGCTGTATAGTTTATCTACTCAGTCAATCTTGACTTGGAAAGGTTTTGTTAAAGCATTCTTGAGAAAATTCTTTTCACATCATAAAATAGTTAAGTTGAGAAATGAAATTGCCCAATTTCATCAATTAGGGGAAGAGCCTTTCTGAAAGTGTTTAGACCAATTTAATAATCTATTAAGCTAATGTTCACACTATGGGAATAGAGACTTGGAGGTTATGTCAAACCTTCTATGAAGGCCTAAACCTAAACTCTAGAACTATGCTCGAGTCAATGTGTCAGGCAACTTTATGCAGAAACCACCCAATGAAGCCTAGCAGTTTCTAGAAAATTTAGTAGAAATGAGCTTACAATGGGAGAAAACTAAGGAATCTAAACCCACACCATCAAGAGGTGGTATGCACCAATGCTCTCCATCTAGAGCTGAAGAAGCTAAGATGACATCTCTGATTCGTAGGATATAAGCCTTAAAACTTAAGGTACAGGCCCCGATAAATCATGTAAACCAAGTGGCTGCACCTATTTGCACTGGATGTAATGAGCTAGGACATATAGTAGAAGAGTGCCCCCCACTTTATGACCCAAACTGAAAATAGTTGTGCACAGGTAAATGCAATCTATCAAAGAACAACCAACAATCCTTATGCATCAACCTACAACCCAAGGTGGAGGAACCATCCAAACTTTGCCTGGTCACAAGGTCCTAGTGCAGTTGGTGCCAACTTCAACCAACCTAACCCAAGGCCCAATTTTATAGGAAATAACCCACCAGTCAATGAGAATGAAAAGAGGTATAGTTTCCTAAACAAGGCCCTGAAAACCCTAGTTAAATCTCAAGCTGACACTTATGCCATGATAAATAGCACCAACACCACCCTGAATTACTTTATGCAAAACATAGGGCAATAGCTATCCACTAATACTCAGGTCATAACTCGTTTGGAGATGCAGAGAGGTCAGTTAGCCAAACTATAAGTGAAAGAGAACGGGGTAAGCTAAACATCTAAGGATCAAATCAAGGAGCCCAGATTAACCAACTAAGTATCATTTATACATTAAGATCTGGAATACAAATAGATAACCAGGAGGGTACATATGAAGAAAAAGAATTAGAAGCCCCACCACTTGAACAACTTATTGAGCTAGGTCAACCAGAAACATTTGAGGCATCAGAGTCTAATGTAATGCCCAACTCATCAACTGACCCCATGCCAGAAGGAGATGAATCAAAAATCATGATTGTAGTACCATTCCCAAATAGACTTAAGCCCCATCGAAATTCATCCCAATTAGATAAAATTTTGGAGATCTTTAAGCAAGTTAAAGTGAACATCTCTCTACTGGACGTAATCCAATAGGTCCTAATCTATGCCAAATTTCTTAAGAATCTATGTACCAAAAAGAAGACCACAAATATGCCCAAGAGAGCCTTTCCAGCAGCCAGTGTGAGCTCTTATCTATCAAACCATATGCTAATAAAATACAAAGATCTAGGGTCACCAACTATTTCATACCCTCGTAAATAGGACTTTATTAGACTTAGGAGCGAGTGTTAATATATTACCATTCTCTGTATATGAGCAACTAGGGTTAGGAGAACTAAAGCCCACGGGAATGACCCTACAACTAGCAGATCAGTCTTTGAAAGTATGCAAGGGAATAGTAGAGGATGTGTTGATCAAAGTTGATGACTTTATCTATCTGGTGGACTTTGTGATTTTAGAAACTAAGTTGATGACAAACCCAAAGAGCTACATCCCAATGATTTTAGGTAGACCATTTTTAGCTATAGTTAATACCCTAATTAATTATCAAAATAGATTAATGAAACTTTTCTTTAAAAATATATCAATTGATCTTAATATTTTTAATCTTATATTACATATCAAATGAGTGACTCAAATTATGTTCAGAATACTATTAATAATCTAATTGACCTTAGTGATGAAGAGCTTGACCTAAAAAGCTGCATAAACCAAGATAGGGAATAAATTAATGAGGTTGCTACAATTGATGAAAAATCAAGATGGGAACCTCCAATTGAATCACTAGAGAATGTACCTGAACCATTACCCAAACCATCAATAGAGGAAGCATCTAAATTAGAACTGAAACCATTTCCCAAGCACCTCAAATATGCATACCTAGGTCCATCAAAAACCCAATCTATAATTATTTAAGCCGATCTAGACTCGTCATAAGAAGAGAAACTACTGAATGTCCTAAGAGAAAATAAAGAAGCATTAGGATGGACCATGGCTGATATAAAAGGGATTAGCCCCTCAATCGTTCAATATAGGATTCACTTAGAGGAAGAAGCCAAACCTACAAGAGAATCCCAAAGGAGACTTAACCCAGCCATGAAGGAAGTAGTAAGAAAAGAGATCATCAAACTCTTTGATAATGGTATAATTTATCCTATTTCATATCGTTCTTGGGTAAGTCCTGTGCAAGTGGTGCCCAAGAAGTCAGGAGTCACTGTGATACAAAATGACAATAATGAGTTGGTCCCTATAAGAATTCAAACAGGATGAAGGGTGTGCATAAATTATAAAAAATTAAATGCTGCCACTAAAAGGACCACTTTCCTTTGCCCTTTATAGACCAAATGTTAGAACAATTAGCGGGGCATGACTTTTACTATTTTCTGGATGGATACTCTAGTTACAATCAAATTGCAATAGCTTTAGAGGATCAAGAGAAGGCAACATTTACTTGTCCATATGGAACCTTTGACTTGTGTAATGCACCATCTATCTTTCAAAGGTATATGATTAGTATTTTCTCTGATATGATAGAATGATTTCTTGAGATTTTTATGGATAACTTTTTTATTTTTGGTTCTACTTTTTCTGAATGCCTATATCACCTTAGACTGGTCTTAGAAAGATGCAAGGAAAAGCATCTAGTACTAAATTGGGAGAAGTGCCAATTTATGATGAAGAAATGTATCATTCTTGGCCATGTAATTTCAAATAAAGGTATAGAAGTAGACAAGGCCAAAGTAGATTTGATTGCAAATCTTCCTCCACCTAAATCAGTCAAAGAAATAAGGCCATTCCTTGGATATGCTGAATTTTATAGAAGATTTATCAAGAATTTTAGCAAAGTGGCTCGACCATTGACTAACATATTAGCCAAAGAAGTCAAATTTGACTTCATATCTGAATGTCTTGAGTCCTTGGAATATTTAAAGAGAGAATTAACCTTAGCACCAATCGTTCATCCACCTGTATGGACTCAACCTTTTGAGCTGATGTGTGACGCATCCGATCATGCCATAGGAGCGGTCCTAGAGCAAAGAATTGATAAGCTACCTCGAGTAATCTACATGCTAGTAAGACCTTAAATGATGCATAGCTCAACTATTCTACTATTGAAAAAAAAAATTAGGTGTGATATTTGCACTAGAAAAATTTAGGTCTTACTTAGTGGGGTCTCATGTAGTCATTTATTCTGATGACTCTGCCATTAAGCATCTTCTTTCAAAGAAGGATGCCAAGGCACGCTTAATTAGATGAATCTTGCTCTTATAAGAATTTGACCTAGAGATCAGAGATAAAAAGGATACTAAAATGTAGTAGCTGATCATTTATCTAGGTTAACGATCACACCTACTGAAGAATTACCTGTCAACAAGTCCTTTCCTGATGAACAACTTATGTCTGCCACCATGGAACTATGGTACGCCGACATAGTCAACTTCTTAGCTACTAGTTAGATTCTGATGCAATGGAATGCTCAGGATAGAAATCGATTTCTCTCTCAAGTAAAATACTTTATTTGGGATGATCCATATTTATTTAAATAATATCCTGACTTGATTATTAGGAGATACATTCCAAATCAAGAAGTTAGGAGCATTTTATCCTTTTGCCATGACCAAGCTTGTGGTGGTCATTTTGGAGCTAAAAAGACAACAGCGAAGGTGCTTCAATGTGGATTCTACTGGCCTAACCTATTCAAAGATGCTTATGAATATTGTAAAAGCTATGTTAGGTGCCAGAAAATAGATTGGATCACAAAAAGAGATATGATGCCTATGAATCCAATATTGATTGTAGAAATTATTGATATGTGGGGAATTGACTTTATGGGACCATTTTCAAAATCTTTTAAAAATAATATATTTTGATAGTTGTAGATTACGTATCCAAGTAGAGGCAATACCTTACAGAACTAATGACAGCAAAATTGTTATAAAAATTTTAAAAGCATATCCTCTCTCGCTTTGGTATTCCAAGGGCTATCATCAGTGATCGTGGAACACACTTATACAACAAATCATTTGCATCACTAATAAGAAAGTATAATATCACCCATAAGATGGCCACACCTTATCACCCTCAAACGTGTAGGTAAGTAGAAGTTTCTAATCGACAAATCAAATAAATCCTAGAGAAGACCGTGAGCTCTAATAGAAAAGATTGGTCAGTGAAGCTAGTAGATGCACTTTGGGCGTATCGCACTGCCTTCAAGATAAATTTAGAAATGTCTTCTTATATGCTTGTATTTAGTAAAGCGTATCACTTGCTAGTAGAATTAGAACATAGGGCAATATGGGCCATAAAATAATTAAACATGGATTTGGATGCAGCCGGAGGCCAGAGGAAATTACAAGTGGATGAACTTGAGGAAATTAGAAACGAAGCATATGAGAATGCAAAAATTTATAAGGAGAGAACTAAAACCTTCTACGATGAATCTATCTTTAGAAAATCTTTTACTCATGGGCAAAAAGTTTTCTTATACAATTTAAGGCTTCACCTATTTTTAAAAAATTAAGATCTAGATGGACTAGGCCATACATAGTAAAAGAAGTCTTCTCACATGGGGCGATAGAAATTAAAAATTCAAGTAATAGTGCTATATTCAAAGTTAATGGACAACGCTTGAAACCATTCTTAGAATTACCCTTTGAAAAAGTGGGAAGGTTATGATCCTATATGAACCAGAATAAGCCATAACGTCTAGCTGAAGACGTTAAACTTAGCACTTTTTTGGAGGCAATCTGAAATTTTATTTTTGACCTTTATTTTAGTGATTCTTATTTTTAGGAATAAGAGACTGCTCCGTACGGTCACTCCTAACATTACACGAGGCATATCTCATCCAGATGGTATTTTTCCTTGTTTTATTCTTCCTTACTTCATTGAAGACAATAGGAATTAAGTTGTAGGGTAAGAGAAATATTTTTGAAAAATATTTTAAAAACATCTAGGCATTTTTTAAAAAAATTTAAATTTTTTATAAATCATGGCTATGAAAGAAATTCTTGAGAAAAATTGACTATGAAAAGGTAATAGAGTTAGAAAGTATTGGCTAATTACTATAAAGAGCCCAGAAGTAGACTAGATGGTCAGACTTTTAGTAACCTACATAGGTTATCTAAAGGCTATTAGCACTTTCATTGCACATGCACACTGACGAGATAAATTAGGTATTAGTTGTAAGGTCAATTGGAGATTCAATTATTACTAAAAATTGGTAATTGATATACATCCTAATAAGAGAAACTTAAATTTAAGAAAAGAGCTATCTGTTTGATATATATATATATATATATATATATATATATATATATATATATATATATATATATATATAGTCTAAACATTGATTTTTATCGAGTAACTGGGCACCTTCGCCTAAGTAATCATTGTTGTTCGTATCAAAAAGTGGGCAATATGAAGTATCATTAAAAATAAATAAATAAATAATATATCAGGCAGTGTGAAAGTTATCTCAGGTCATATGCTTAATTTAAGGGTGTATAGAAAATTAACTAAAGTAAGTGATAAGCGAAGATACCATTATTTCTTACAAGCTTGTACCGAAATGCTAAGTTAGCCATCACAAACATAAGTGCTGTAGATCTATAGATGAACTCTAAGAAAGTTTCTGATAGTTCTGACTACAAAATTTACTTCAGAAACTTAATACTTAGTGATACTGGCTAGCTTCTTTCAACCTTAAGCCTAGATTTAATTTTGCAAAAGAGAATTATAGTGACGTATGGTTTTATTTTAATTATATTGCTAACGGACTAGCAACGATTAAGTTGGGGGTGTGATTAGTCTATTTATTATCCCAATTTAATCATTAAAATAAATATTAATTACTTTAAATTTATTAAGAATTAATACTTTTTATGGATGTTTGCAGAAAAAGAGTCTATAGATGGAAAGAGCTCGATTTTTGGAGTCCAATGATGCAGATGGCACTCAAATCACTCTGTTTGCCCAAAAAGAAAGAAAAAGATGATTTTATATAATTTTCGATGCAAACTAAAGCAGGTTATGTTGAACGGATGGCTGAAAAATTTTCTCATGATATCTAAACGATCTTGAGCACCCGATTGACTCCAACTTTGATTAGAAGAAAACCCTAGATAAGCTCTATAAAAGGAGGACCTCAGGCAGTAGCTGAAGGGGAGTTTCTACAAAGCTAGCTCTCTTTATTCTTCTTTTATTTAGATTATTGTATTTAGGCTTAGGAGAGAGAAATTATGGAAGGAATGCTGGTGGCAGCAATGCATGGCTAGATTCTTTCAACTTGGGATGATGATGAAGCCTGTAATCAGGTTTTATTTTTCTTTTTGTTCTTAATTTCTATGTAATAAAAATTATGCTCTTCTTTATTATATCTTTTGAGTTATTTTTTTGATCGAAGTTTTGATCTGGCATACATGGCTTGTACCCTCTATCGACGTACTGTGATCTCTGAATATAGTACGTGCCTAAGAGATACAGATCGTAATATGATAGATTAGACCCTTAACCTTATAATTATTAGATAGTTTATACTCTAAGCGGACGTATTGTGATCTTCCGATATGGTCCATTCTTGATAAGAGATAAATTATTCTAATTTTAAATTTATAAAATTTATTACAACATAAAGAAAAGAAGATAAAACATATTTGCATGGTAGATTCGGATTCCTGGGTTGCTTCTCCTGCTATTTGAATTTTGATAATTAATTAGTTGTTATCTTTTAATAATTGCTATTCTTAATATAATCCTCTATAGATATTTTTTTTTTTTTCGTGAAATAATTATCCTTGATCCTCGAGGATACAATCCCGATTCACCACTAGCTATAGTAGTGAGTAGGTTTTATTTTTGACCGCCAATGATAGCAATCAACCTACCAGGGACTTGATGAAGATTTATAGGCTACAACCTCAGTATATGATGGATGCAGCATGGATCTGGAAGCTTCTTATTCATCCCAGGATCCATCTCTTTATCTGAAAGCTTGCGTGGGATTATCTTTCCACATGCTCCTTGCTTGCTGGGAGGGGAATGCCCATTCAAGCTACTTACCCATTATGTGGATAGCAGGAGGAGACCACTGATCATGCCATCTTTAGCTACCAGATAGATCTGGTAGATAATGGGTTACCACCCTAGAAGGGTGCTGCTGGTTTCGAAGGACTGCTTTATTGAGAGATATTCGAAGGAGAATCCGGCAGCATGGCGCTATTTGGGCTGGCACAGCTTATTAGATCTGGTTATCGCGAAATCATCTTATTTTCATTGATGATATTAAATCTCCCCATAGGATAGTAAGGAAAGTCATATCCTTCTCTGAAGAATACACACTCTATGGTTCTGCTTCTGATTCTGACAGCTCTGGCCACTGGGGCTCCTCTGCTGCCTCGGCAGTGATTTGGCATATGGTCTTCATATCTTGGGAATCTTTCCCACTAAGGTTTGTCAAAATCAATTTTGATTGGAGTGTTTAGGAAAGATGTGCTGGCTCAACATTTATTATCCGTGGAACTGATAAAGCAATGTTAGCGGCGGGTGGCTTCGGCCTTCTAGACTTCTTAATTCCTCTTACTGAGCTTTATGCAGCTTGGACAGGATTTTCGTTCGCCACTCGGATCCTTCATGCTCATTATCTCTTCATCAAGGGGGACTCTACTATGGTCATCCGATGGGTTCGGCAAGATTAGTGTGATCATGTTCCAAGCAACCCTTTGCTCCATGATATATGGTCTATCCTTCGGGAGATTCACATAGTTCAGATCCGGCATGTTTATCGAAAGCTAATGCTGTGGCGGATTGGGTGGTGGCTTCTGTGGTTTATCACTCCGGATTTTGGATTTGAAAGCAGGAAGACCTGTCCTATTGTACTAAAGCAAATTCTGTTTTCTAATGTATGAGGATTGATTCGCACTAGACTAGTGTAATCACCCGCTTCTACTAAAAAAAAAAAAGCTAAATGTTGACGCAACTTACTGGCCTATAACCTGTACATGTTATAAGATTAACATCACTGATATTTTGTTTCTTTGCAGAAAATTGGGCAACATTAATCAATTAACGGGACACATCATTGAGGATTAACATCGCTTCTTATTAGAAGACAGGAAAATCGTGCTGTCACGCATCGAGATCGCCATATTTTGGACATTTCGTGGGAGAAAGCTTACAAAATGTTGGTTTAGCAGTCCCATGTTGATTTTTTTTGGCTTGAAGGGGACGGATGGGTGAACTGTCCCATAACTGCTAATGCTTTGTAAAACTGCACTTTAAGCGTGGGCGTTTAGCTATATCCCAGTGGCCAACCTATCACCTTTCTTGTTCCCTTTCTATATTGAAAGCATGAGACAGTTGATAACTTACACTTGTTATATATCTATGTTCTAAAAAACGTATTTAGAGTCATGGAGAAAGTTCCAAGCAAGTTGGTGACTGACATATAGCGTATCATCATTTGACAAACTCAAGTGATCAATAATGATAATTTCCGTCAGCTGCTTTGATCCCCTCATGCCACATTGGTGCAAGGAGCTTTTCATTTGATTGAATAGCAGTTTGTAACAATATTTATATTTTTGCTTTGATTTAATTGGACTAGAGATTGGCACTTGCAATTCTCCATGGAAGAAGAAGTTTGCAAGGGGATAGAGAAGCTTGCAAAAATAAAAATAAAAATAAATGATGATAAATACAAATATATATGTTAATGAGTGAGGTATGGATGCAACTAGGATAAACCTTACAAGCAAATGACACCTATCATACACATTTGACAAATAATGTTAACATGAAACATATAAAATTGAATTTAATTTTTTGATATAAGCTTTAAGAGATCTAATACTCCAATGCTTGATACCAATCAACACATATAACCATGTTATCTTGTTGCTTATTTACCCTCCAACAATTCACTACAAGAGAAAAAAAATATTGCAACGCCCAAATGCATCGCTAATGCATCGCTAAACATGATATTGCGACGCAATTGCGATCGATCGTCACGGTCTCAATTTGTCGCAATTGCGTCGCTTCACAGCGACTCTCTGCGACGCAGCAATGCGTCGCAATATTGCGACGCATCATAAATGCTCGCTAATTTTAAAACTAATTTTTAATATTTAATATTATTATTAAATATTGCGACGTATTCAAGTACATCGCAATATGGCAACGCACTTGAATGCGTCGCAATATTTAATAATAATATTTTAGATATAGTAGCGACGCAATTTGAGTCGCTAATGCGTCGCTAATTATTTTTTTTAAAATATTGCAACGCCAGGTCATTGCGTCGCAATATTTAATAATAATATTTTAGATATATTAGCAACGCAATGTGAGTCGCTAATGCGTCGCTAATTAAATTTTTTTTAAAATATTGCGACGCGGGTCATTGCGTAATATTTAATAATAATATTTTAAAAATATTAGTGATGCAATTTCAGTCGCTAATGCGTCGATAATTATTTTTTTAAAAAAAATAAAATATTAAAAATTAAAACGGTTAATACAATTTCGTTACATTTAAATATTGATCGAAACATTCTTCACTCATATTGATTCAAACAATAATCATTCAATTTTAAAAATAATTAATATATTAAAATTTTAAGTTTTCATGTACAAAATATAAAAAAAAAAAAAATACATCAAGAATCTGCGCGATCACGTGGAGGCTGGGAACCCTACGACAGGCGGCTAACCATATCCTGCAACTGACGCATCTAATCTCGCACGTCTGCAAGCTCATGCTGATGGCCTCGCATACGCTGCTCGAACTCCTGCCGAACCTCCTGACGAACTCCTGCCGAACCTCCTCCGTAATAGATCTCCGAACGTCGTCTAAACGCTCGGCAGGAATATCACCAGAATATCGCGAGCTGGAGGCCTGATGGGGAAAATATGCAGAAGCTCTAGTGCCCAGACCATAGACCCTGCGGTCTCGCGGCTGGGCACCAACAGCCTCCAAAAACACACGTCGACTCTCCTCTGCTGAGAGTCGACGGGCGTCTCCCCATCAGTAGAGTCGACCTGCGATGCCTGGGAGCGAAGCTCCTCGACTCGTGTCTTTGAATTATGAAATCAACAATAAATGAGTTAATAAATTTCTCTAAATAAAATTTTAGAAATTAAACAGATACTACATAAATCTAATTTCTTACCGCAACCTCCCGTGATCGCGTATCGACCCAGGAACCGTCCCTCCTGGTGTGTGTCGCCCTGAATAGACGAAACTCACCAGGATCTCCGCCCTCCTGCTCAGACTATAACAATAAAAAAATTGATATTAATAAAATATTTGTAAATAACTAAATTAGTAATTAAATTATTTATGTTTTCTTACCATACGCCGTCTGTGCTCCTGAATCGAAATGGAGCCCGAAGTATGGCGGGAGAGACCCGTGCCAGGACCGCCCTTCTCAGATCGGCGGTTCGTGCTGGCTGATGCGGACCTCCTGCGCCAGCCATCGGACTCCAGGCCTGCTGCCACTCGTGCCAAATACCCTCTGGCACGTGCGCAGGACGCTGACCCGATGACCTCCAACGATGAAGCATGTCGGAGTATCGGCGTCCCGTAAGAGCCTCCCATGCTGCCCTAATGGCATCATGGCTGGCAGGATCCCACGTAAACTTTTTCTGCATTAAAATAAACAGTTAGTTTCTGAATTTATTAAGATTAAGAATTTTATATCAGTGATAAATTGTATTTAATAAGTTTACCTGAAACTCAGAAAAATAAAACTC
>UESW01005080.1:251119-336536 GCA_900491605.1 Calamus simplicifolius | reverse complement strand
TTTTTTTAGAGAATTATTAGGTTTAGATTTTATTTTTAATTTATTAATAAAAAGATTAAATTTGAGTTGATAGATCTTTTTGATGTTACCTCTTCAGCTTGTATTTAATCTCACCTAATTTAATTGCTATCTAATAATAATAATAATAATAATAATAATAATAATAATAATGATTATAAATCAATTTCGAGTGCTCGTGCAAGAGAGTCTTATAAAGGCTTCCGCATGAAGAACGTGGCCATTATGATTACCATAGACAAAACTTACGCAAGTTAAGAATTTGCTATTAAAATTATTTATTTATTTATTTTGATGATTGCTATTGAAATTATTTGAAAGAATTAAAATACATCGTGAGAAACGTTGTTATATATTTTAACTGAATTAGAAAAATTAGAAGTGATAATCATCGATGCCCATCGGAATGCTCAAAAACGACAAGTTAAAGCGGACTAGAACACCCATTAGAACCGCAGAGAATGATGCGTTTTAAATTTGCTGTTGAAATTTATTTTACTGGAATTAAAAAACTAAAGGCAAGGTGCCTATTGGGATACTTAGGTAGTGTTTGAAATAGGGGATAAGAGGGGATATCCAGAGGATATCCCCTCTTATTCCCAAAAGCCATAACTATAAGGAATAGCAGGGAATAAAGTTAACCAAAGAGATAATCCATGGTTAACCATGGTTAACCATGGGATATCCCCTCAATTTATTTTCTAGAGAATGTAGGAATAGCTGGTTATCCCTTCAAATAAGAGTAAAAAAAGGTTATCCCATGGATTTACGTTTTTGCATTTGATATGATCAATGGGATAGCCAAGGGATATCCCTAGGGATAGCCAGGGGATAAATTCTATCCCATACACTTATCCATGGATAACAATTTTCCTATCAAACACTACCTTAAGGATGATAGATTGAAGCGGGAATTTGAATCTCGAGAAACAATCATCATAAATTTCGACGCGGACGAGAAGAGTCGCGAAAAAAATGTGTTATAAATTTGCAGCTATCGGACTCTAGAACATTCCAGACAACCGTTACCAAATTAAATGCCACCGGGGATTAAAACGTTTGGGAGGGAGAAAATGAATGGGACGCGGGATGAGAAGATTCGAGAGAAACATAATTAAATAGGTTGGACCGAAGGTTCCAGAAAGGAACCGCGGCCTCCATAAAAGGCCATACAGGGGATCGATGAGGTTAATTGGCATTGGAAATAGTCCATCTTCTCTCCTCCTCCTCTCCTCATATCTTCTGTACCATCTGCCCCCCTCCGATCCTCTTGTGCTTGTTTCTGCCACTCTTATCCGATGAGAAAACAAAAACCAAAACCAAAACCAAAACCAATGCTATCATCCATGGTGACTACTGTTTTTTTATATTGTTCCATACCACCCATACCTAAATACCTTGCGACCGAGGGATCAACGCAGCCTCTTTGTCTTTAGGCGCAGAGGTCACCTTGCTGGAGCTTATGGCTTTGGAAGTCGGTACACCTTATGGCTTCGGAAGCTTCAGATTACAGGTGGCGATTAAAGGTGCTGGAGGACAAGTCTTGGATATTATTACTTCATCAACAGCGCCTAACCTCTTCTTCAACTTGCTCGCCGTCTTCATAGGTTGCACATCTTTTTTAACCACCACCTAAACCACACGGCACCTCCAGTTTTGCTATGAGTTCTTTCTAGCGGAGCCGGAATTCCCTTCTTGGATTGGTTTGATATGGAGGAATATTGTCATGATCTGGTCAATTACCGCAACCGGAACTCTCGTCAAAGGTTAACGTCTGTGGATCAACTCAAGCTCATGGATTTAGGTCATGAAGGAAGTTATATAGGTTTATATTATGGATTATGGCCTTGTAAAATTTCTTTGACGACGTATGAAAGGATTGTACTTGCACAATATATAAGCTTTACCACCGATGAAAGTTTGTTATAATATTTATTTTCCACTTATATTCTGCCTTAACCTTGTAAAAATTAATCGATGCTGTCCATATGGATTTCTTGTTCCCCGGCCCCCACCATCTGAGGACGTATGATAGAAAGTGGAGCGTTAATCTGACGAGTGGATATTTTTAAAATAATTTTGAAGAGCTTGCGGTGGCAAATGGATTCGGTCTACTACCCCTGATCCATTCCGTTCTTGCACTCGGTCGGTCAGGCAAGTAAACCAAGCGCCCACAAAAGTTCAGAATACCAATGGAACAGAACACTACGATCTCAAATCAAATTCTTGTATTCAAAAGAAACTGGTTGGCAGAGAAAAAAAATGCTGCCCACCGTTAAAGGGATTAAAAAAAAAAAAACCTCTTTTGTGCAACCTAATTATTCCATCCATTCAGCTATCGACATTGTAAGAGAAAATGGAAAGTTGAGAACAGAATTCCCCGATAGAGAATTTCCGCTTCCTCGACCGAGATAATGATTAAAGAAAGGATCGAAATCATCTAAAACAAGATCGATTGTTTAACAAATTAAACAAGAAAATTGGGAAACCTGAAAAATAGAGTCGGGAGCTTTCGATGCATCGAGCAACTTGTCAAGAACGGATGCGGATACCTGCAACCGGGTTCGTTACCGACGAAAAGCCAACCGGGAAACAACAAAAAGCTGCCTTTTTTAAGAAAGAAAAGGGGAGAGCGACCTGAGGGGAACCCAGGAAGACGAGATTCTTCTTCTTGTTCGCAGGGGGAACTCCACTGGCGCAGCAACAAAGGAAGCGGCGCAGCAAGAGAACCGAAGGCCGCATCCTAAATTCTCTTCTTTCTATCGTCCTCTTCGATGGAGGAGGACATGTGATGGCAAGCGGAGCTTTGATAATATCTAACGTTACATTATTCTAATCTAATCTGACCAAAAACCTAAATCATATAACATGCTTCTTTTTTTCCTTCTAAATATCCTTTTAATCAATAGTATAGCCTCATCTATCTGTACCTATGCTTATTTAATTATATTTAAATATATATTGCTCACTTTATATTTTTATAATTAATAATTCATTAATGTTATTAGTATATTTTTAACTATAAAAGAAAAGCTAATGCATACCTTAGGGTAAGAGAAAACATGAACTACAATCAATGTTGTTTTTTTTTTTTTTTTTTTTTTTTGTCTTCTTGATTTAGTTGATATATACTTGTTATAGTGAGAGAGAAAAAATTGTTTTTCCTAGTTTAATCATATTTTTTACTTTTGAATAAGCTTCCTTCCAACATATTTTTCTTTTACACATTATTTCTCATCCATAATGGATGAACTTCAAAAGAGTAAAGCCATTCTAGCTTAGAACCTCATCATTTAGCCTTATCCTCTTAATGGGCTAGTTAGCCATCTCCCTCTCTATTGGGGGTAAATCTATCAAATTATAATAGTTGACCATTCAAAAAAATTAAAAGTAGCAATGCTTGAATTACTTAGCCTCTTTAATTTGAGTAGGTGCCATAAGATTTGGCATTAAAATATGAATTAAAATTAAATATCATTAGAATTAAAATCAAAATCCTTCACATGATTCACACGTTAATCAAAAGTGAAGATAAAGGTTGGGTAGGTCAAATTTTAAATATATGTCAAAAATGTATTAAAAATTATAAGGGATATTTGTAAAACCAAAGTAATCATTAAAAAATAATTTTATTGAAAATACCTAATAATTTTGGCCATAACTTATTAAAATTGAACGAGAAATGATCATAAATATCAATACAAAGACTAGCTCGCTATGCTAGCATTGAAACTAATGAGTTTGTAGAGGATGCCAAGTGAGAAGGGGGAGAGGTAGAGCATCAAGGGAGAGATCATAAATATCAAAAAAATGGTTAGAATAAATTTGTAATATTGAGAGAGTAATTGAAATTTTAAATCCTCCAATATGTAAATTTAGTTTTGGATAGAATCAAAATTGGATTCTAATTTTATTCAAATAGAAGGTCATTTTTGCTAACCAAATAAACAGATCAGATTAGATTACTTATTTAATAAAATGAGTAGGTTTGGATTTAAAATTTTGACCTATTTAATAAATAAATAAAAGTCAAATTGATAGATTTTTTACCACATTTAAATCCAATTGGACTTGTATATGATCTCACCTATCCTAATTGACATCTTTAAGAGAAAAAAATTAGATTCCACTTAGAGGTGTCAAATGGGTTGGATCAATTATGTCAAACCAGTCCGCTAGAATGGGGAGTGAGGCATAGCCCAACCGAGAGACATAGCCTAAGAGGATTGTACCCGCCCATGAGATTGGCCCATATAATCGATCCATCTAATTTCTTAATATTATTTAAATAAAATATATTATATACATATTTTTATTTGTGAGTGACTAAGTGTTTGTCATTATGGTTCTACCATCTTATTATTGTCTTATTTAGTCCTTTCTCTATCTTCTAGCCATTTGAAGGAAAGTTCAGTCTTTATCATCATCTTTTGTTTAACATGGTCTTAATTTTGGGTTGTCAAGCGGCATGATGGACTGACTTGTCAAGCAAATTTTATTTATTATTATGTCCAAGATTTTAAAACTAATTTTAAAAAAATAAAAAATAAATCAGATATACTTATCTTTTTGAGGGATTTGATATCAGCGTAATTCATCATGGTCATCTTTTTGTCTGGCCTCCATGACCATGATGGATTGCATCATTTTTTGTCTTTGGTTTTCTATTACTCAACTCATTATTGTTTGAAGGGAACCCTTTATCATTATTTTTCTAACCTTGTATCTTGTCATTCGTGTCATACTAATACTTGAGGTAGATTAGCATTCCTATGTATTGGGCTTCAATTGGTTTATATTGCCGAGCATTTATCCTTCAGCACTAAAAACATATTCTGATGCTAGTGTGGATATCGAAGGGCTTATTATATCATGGGCCATGGAGACAAGCACAGAATAACTATTCTCATATGCTCTCTATCAAACTAAAATATCAAATCATCTATTTCTTCCTAAATTAAGAAGTTTATAAAAATATTATTTAAATAAAAAATTAATTTATTTTTTTAATAAATTCTAAAATTAGCTATCACTACTGGCTCTATTACTACTACTAGGGCCAACCATGAAGTAAGGATATTTTTATATTTTTATAAATTATTTCTAATATTATATATAAATAATCAAATTTAACACTAGAATCCATAATTAAAGCTAAATAATGAAAATATAAAATTTCTTTCTAATATTTATTAAATCTTTTTTCATTGATAAAATTATATCTTCAAAATCTTCAATTTTTCTATATTATAAAAATAGCTGATAATGTTATATCTATTGTAAAATTAGAGGAGAGGTAAGATAATAAGTATCGGATAAAATATTAGTAGCTTTATAAAAATATTACAGAAATTATAGGATAATATAGAATTATTCTCGTGAGAATCTAATATAAGTTCATCGAAGAAGCAAATATTCTAAAATATAGTATTAATATCTTTATATTCAAAATATAAATGTAATATTAAATATATAGAATTTCATTTATGTTTTATACTCAACTCATCTAAGCCTTTTTCTAATTATATGGGGTTGACTACATGAATATGCTTCCTTCACTCTATAAAACATAATTAAACAGGACAGGCCGAAGGCTCTATAAAAGCACCGGCCTCTATAAAAGGCCATGGAGGGATGAAGCTACCATTGGAAATAGCCCGCCTTACCTTCTCCTCCTCATCCGCATATCTTTCGATGAGAAAACCAAAACCAAAGCTATCATCCATGGTGCTACTGTTTTTTTATATTGTCCCATACCATCCATGTTGAGAAAATTTGAAAAAGGAAAGTCTAGATGAGAAGAGATAAGGATAATGATTTAGACAAGAACCAAGAGAGATGAAAATAAAAATAGGCTTGAATCATGCATGGAACCCTTTCCTTCAGCGTTATTTGCACCCTCTCGAATGTTCTGTGGATGAATAGCAAATATTCGAATGTTCTGTGGGTAAATAGCAAATATGCAGCATGATAAGATAAGCCTTTTATCGAGTTTGCACCAAAGCAATAATGAAAACTCGATTGTAAACAAGAACATATTCTTTTTTTTTTGATTAATTTGTATGTGGATTTATAGAAATTGAGCGCCACGGCGCTGGAGCCTGTGAAGCATTGATTCCCGGAGAGCCGCATCGTTTCGTAATATATTCGTTGTAGAGATTTAAAGAAAACGGATAAAGTTTCTTTTTTCAAATGAAGCATCACGTTGCTTCGGCTTCTGAAGCAAGAATTGCCGCGGACTCTTCCCTAAACATATCCACAATACCTTAGTTTATTTAAACAAAATCTCAATAATCCCCCACTTGTTTAAAACAAACTAAGTTCACATATAAAATTAAGGACAAGGAGCATTAAAACAACTAGGTATCTTTCGATTTGAACCTAACCTTAGTGAAAATATCACAAAGTTTTAACGAAATTTCAGGTAGCATAAACACTTTGAACCAGTTATTCCTTGTGTCAAAACCGGTGATACTTCACACACACTCCTTAATATTTCTTGTCTACACCACACGCTTAGCACGATTTATGGCCATGTGCTTATCCTATTTTATGAACCTTTTCATGAGAGAAACTCCAACTCTCACTTGAGATGGCACCATCTCAAGGTTCACATAGGTGAAGTTCTTTCAATATCTCTATTACAATAGATACTTGTCCACATGATTGAACTTCATTAAGAGTTTAAAAAGCTCAACCCTCCATCTTGTAACAGTTAGCACTATACACTAAGTGCAGCTACAATCCACTTATCAATGACTTGTTGTTACTCATTGAACCTAAGACTAGTCATTTCCTAGTATTAGGTTGGGTTGCCATCATTGGTGGACTTTTACTTAAGGAGTTTTAGACCCATCCCTCGAGAAGTCGTCTTCACTGAATCTCTTGTAAGAGGTTTAGTAAGTGGATCAGCTAGATTATAGCTTGATTACACAAAAGTGAGAGAAATTATTCCATCCTTGATTAATTTCCTCACATACTCATGTCTTAGACTAATGTGTCTAGACTTCCCATTGTACACTTCGTTGTATGCTTTGGCTAAAGTGGCTTGGCTATCACAATGTATCGATACGGTTGAAATATTCTCACAAGCCAATGGGATTTCCAATAGAAGATCCCTTAACCACTCAACCTCATGTCCTGCTGAAGCTAGAGCCACAAACTCTAACTCTATTGTTGAGTGTGTAATGCAAGTTTGTTTCTTGGATTTCCAAGATATTGCACCACCCGCTAGTGTAAACAGCAACCAGTGGTAGATTTATTATCTCCCACCTTGATATCCAACTTGCATCGGTATATCCTTCCAATATAGCAAGAAATTTAGAGTATTGTAGACCTTGTCTTTTGGTTTTCAAAAGATAACCAAAGACTCTACCAATAGCCTTCCAATGCTCTACACTCGGGTTGCTAATAAACTTACTCAGCTTACTAACTGCAAATGCTATATCGGGTCTAGTGCATTGTATCAAATACATTAGACAACCAATAGCACTTGCATACTCAAGTTGAGCCACAGCTCATCCACTATTCTTTTTAAGCTTTAGACTTGGATCGAACGGGTGTTCACTTCTTTGTAGACCTAGTCTTTTGGTTTTCAAAAGATAACCAAAGACTCTACCAATAGCCTTCCAATGCTCTACACTCGGGTTGCTAATAAACTTACTCAGCTTACTAACTGCAAATGCTATATCGGGTCTAGTGCATTGTATCAAATACATTAGACAACCAATAGCACTTGCATACTCAAGTTGAGCCACAGCCATCCACTATTTTTTTTAAGCTTTAGACTTGGATCGAACGGGGTGTTCACTTCTTTGAACTTCAAATGTTTGAACTTGTGTAACACTTTCTCAACATAATGTGATTGACTAAATTCAAAACCCCCACTATTTTGTTTCACTTCGATGCCCAAAATAGTATCAACTTGTCCAAGATCTTTTATCTTGAAAGTAGATGATAGAAACCTCTTCGTTTCTTGTATGCCTTTCATTTCATTGCTAATGATCAACATTTCATCAACATAAAGGCATACATATACCATAAAGTCACCATGCACTTTAGTATATAAACACACCACAAGGGGAAAAAAATATTGCGACGCCCAAATACGTCGCAATTGCATCGCTAAACATGTTATTGCGATGCAATAGCGACGCAATGACGGCGTCGCTCAGATGTCCGTCGCAATATCCATTTGTCGCAATTGCGTCACAATATTGTGACTCTCTGCGATGCAACAATGCGTCGCAATATTGCGACGCATCCAAATGCGTCGCTAAATTTAAAACTAATTTTTAATATTTAAAATTATTATTAAATATTGTGATGCATTCAATTGCGTCGCAATATTGTGACGCATTTAGTTGCGTCGCAATATTTAATAATAATATTTTAGATATAATAGCGACGCAATTTGAGTCGCTAATGCATCGCTATTAAATTTTTTTTTAAATTATTGCGACGCCAGGTCATTGCATCGCAATATTTAATAATAATATTTTGAAAATATTAGCGATGCAATTTCAGTGACTAATGCATCGCAAATTAAATTTTTTTAAAAAATATAAAATATTAAAAATTAAAATGGTTAATACAATTTTGTTAAATTTAAATATTGATAGAAACATTCTTCACTCATATTGATCCAAACAATAATCAATTTCTAAAAATAATTCATATATTAAAATTTTAAAGTTTTCATGTACAACATAAAAAAAGAAAAAAAAATACATCAAGAATCTGAGCGATCACGTGGAGGCTGGAGACCCTGCGACAAGCGGCTAACCATATCCTGCAAATGACGCATCTGATCTCGTACATCTGCAAGCTCCTGATCTTGGCCTCGCATACGCTGCTCGAACTCGTTCTCGACCTCCTGCCGAACCTCCTGACGAACGTCCTGTCGAACCTCCTCCGCAATAGATCTCCAAATGTCGTCTAAACGCTCGGCAGGAATATCACCAGAAAATTGCGAGCTGGAGGCCTGATGGGGAAAATATGCCGAAGCTCTAGTGCCCAGACCATAGACCCTGCGGTCTCGCGGCTGGGCACCAACAGCCTCCAAAAACACACGCCGACTCTCATCTGCTAAGAGTTCGACGGGTGTCTCCCCATCAGTGGAGTCGATCTGCGATGCCGGGAGCGAAGCTCCTCGACTCGTGTCTTTGAATTATAAAATCAATAATAAATGAGTTAATAAATTTTTCAAATTAAAATTTTAGAAATTAAACAGATACTACATAAATCTAATTTCTTACCGCAACCTCTCGTGATCGCGTGTCGACCCAGGAATCGTCCCTCCTGGTGTGTGTCGCCCTGAATAGACGAAACTCACCAGGATCTCCGCCCTCCTGCTCAGACTATAACAATAAAAAAATTGATATTAATACAAATATTTGTAAATAACTAAATTAGTAATTAAAATATTTATGTTTTCTTACCATACGCTGTCTGTGCTCCTGAATCAAAATGGAGCCCGAAGTATGGTGGGAGAGACCCATGCCAGACCGCCCTTCTCGGATCGGCGGTTCATGCTGGCTAATGCGGACCTCCTATGCCAACCATCGAACTGCCAGGCCTACTGCCACTCATGCCAAATACCCTCTGGCACATGCACAGGACGCTGACCCGATGACCTCCAACGATGAAGCATGTCGGAGTATCGGCGTCCCGTCAGAGCCTCCCATGCTGCCCTAATGGCATCATGGCTGACAGGGTCCCACGTAAACTTTTTCTACATTAAAATAAACAATTAGTTTCAGAATTTATTAAGATTAAGAAATTTTATATCAGTGATAAATTATATTTAATAAGTTTACCTAAAACTCAGAAAAATAAAACTCCCTCGTGGCTGGAGATACATGGCGCCAATCGTAGCCACTGGGATCTGCACGCCTCTAAAATACGGCGCTGATGTGGCTGGATACATGATACTGCTCAATAAATCTGTTAAAAAAATGCATGTTTATAAGTAATTGACTTAAAAACATAAACATATATTTTTAATTAGTATATACTTACAGCCCATGAGCATCAAGTCGAAGTACGGTGCGGCCGATGGTGGAAGAACTCTCGGAGGTATGTGCCGATCGGCTGGATGGTAATACCAATGCAGGATCACCACCGACTACTGGAGAGATCGAAGGCTGTGCGATGTGTGGAGATCCGAACTCTCCATCTCCAAAGCTCATGTGATCTGATGCAGTAGAGCTACGTCCCTGCTCACTCCATATGTCGTCGGATCTACCTCTGCCCGTCATACTGAAAATACTAAAGATTTATGCAATTAAATTACAATTAATGATTGACTATGTAAAAATTTACCACTTATAAAATAAAGTTGAATTTAAGAAAACCTCTATGTTTAATCGATGTCATTTGTTTCGTGAAATGTTGGTTCAACATCCGATACCGTATCAGACTGCAATTCAGTTTCATTATCATCGGAAGGAAATCGAACATTTGCATCCGCAATTTCTTGGACATCACCATTTGGATCTCTAAGTGATGTTTCAGGAGCCCTTGTGTCGTCCTCAATTGCATGCATTTCCATCTCATCCTCTTGAAATGCAGGGCACTCGGCTGATTGACTTGATGAACTCTCCTCTAATAAGATTGTTGAACGTGGGACGATTTTAGAAACAGCCCACCAATCTCGCTTGTCGTTGCGCAAACTTGGATATCCACAGTAAAACACTTGTTGAGATTGGGATGCAAGGATGAATGGGTCATATTTCTGCAATCTTTGTCAATGGTTCACTTCAACCAAATTGTAGTTGTTATGAATCCTTTTGCCCACAAGAACTGTCGGATCGAACCAATCGCAACGAAACAATACGGTTCGTTTCATAGGCCAACCAGGATATTCAACTTCAACCACCTCTACTAACTTTCCGTAATAATCCTGCATATTTGCTCCAACACTTTCTCCTTTAACACACACGCCCCAGTTCTGCGTGCCTCTTGAAGCTACTAATCATTCAATCTGAAATTTATACCCATTAACAAAATAGCCAGTAGAGGTTGTTATGGTCTTCAATGGCCATTGCGATAGACATTTAATGAAAATATTATCGGTTGGGGACCATGGACCGTTTACCCATAAATTAATAAGCTATTCACAACCAATTCAAAAAATTAAAGCCATTACTGAAATTGATTGAGTGATACTACTCACAAATTCATAAAACCAGTAAGCAAACTCCGTTTCTAACTTCTGTCCAATTGCAACTTGACTGATGTCGGGATTCATCTGTCGTTGTCTATCACAATACATCCTTATGGGATGATAAGGATTAAAACTGATGTTAGCAATTAAATATTATGGTATATTGTAATTTAAATTAGAAGTTCCAATTAAGCATTGAAGTATACACTTACTCAATATATGGATCGACTTCTCTACAGTTCATTAGGATATAATAATGTGCTGCATTATACTCCATATCGCTAAGATTTCTTGACTTCTGCCCCCCAAATGAACGGCCGATACCTTTAAAAATTGGTATTCTATCGTCATTAGGTTCTCCTTCGTCCACACATACGTCATCGTTACGACCAAGATTTTGGCTCCTTGTGTGGACGTGACCCTCAAAGTAATGCGAGGCAAAAGCTGAAACTTCTTCGACCGAGTGTGCATTGCATATAGAACCTTCAACCCTTGCCTTATTACGCACATTATTTTTTAACTTCTTAAGGTACCTATATGTAAAGTTGAGACAAAAAATTAACCAATTTTCTTACAATAAAATAATATTTGAAATGTCAATATGTCTTAATGATGTATATATTTACCTCTCGAAAGGATACATCCAGCGATATTGCACGGGACCAGCTATGCTCGCTTCGTATGGCAAGTGAACCGGTAAATGCTCCATTGAGTCAAAAAAACTGGGAGGAAATATTCGCTCCAGCTTGCATAAAATAATTGGAATTTCCTCCTCAAGCCTTGCCATGGATGCAGAAGTAATGACTGTGGCAGACAACTCCTTGAAGAACAAGCTGAGCTCTATCAATGCCTTCCAGACATGTTACGGAAGCAACTCACGAAAAGCTATAGGTAATAACCGTTACATAAAAATATGACAGTCGTGACTCTTCATGCCGAACAACTTGAGCTTATGCATGTCCACACACCTACCGATATTTGAGGCATAACCATCTGAAAATTTTAACCCTCTAAGCCAGTTACATAAAACTTCTTGTGAATTTCTGTCAAGAGTGTAACAGGCTTTAGGATAGGTCCCGTCGGTACTCCTCCTCAAATCACCTCTTCTGCAATACTGATTAAGTTCTTCTCTTGACTTTGCAGTGTCTTTTATTTTTCCCGGGATGTTTAGCACCATGTTAAATATGTTATCAAAATTTTTTTTCTCGATATGCATAACATCCAAGTTGTGCCGGATGAGATTTGTGCTCCAATAAGACAAATCTCAAAATATACTCCGCTTCTTCCAATTATGTTCTTTACATATACGGCCATTTATTTTATCTGCATCTGATTCCCACGCATACCTCAACCCCAAATGCTCTATAGTATCAAATATATCCATGCCGGACAAAACCGGTTCGGCAAATTTTGTGACTGCATTGTTCTTTCGGAAGGCGATCAAGTTACGCCTGTAAGGATGATTTGGGGGCAAGAACTTCCTATGATTATCAAACCATGATTGCTTACCACTCTTCTGCAATGTAAATGCATCCGAATCATACATGCAATGAGGGCATGCCAGACGTCCAGCAGTGCTCCAACCAGACAACATTGCATATGCCGGGAAGTCATTTGTTGTCCACATCAAAGCAACTCTCATGATAAAATTCTGTTTCATAGAAATGTCGTAGGCTACGACTCCTATTTCCCACAATATTTTCAATTCGGCCACCAACGGTTGTAGGAAGACATCAATCTTTTCCTTTGGATGGTCCAGGAACCAAAACTGTCAAAAACATTGCAGTCTCTTTCATGCACTTCTATGGAGGAAGGTTATATACAGTCAGTATCACAGGCCAACATGAATACTATTGCCCCGCTTGACCGAATGGTTGGAAGTCATCGGTACAAAGACCTAATCTGACATTCCTTATATCTTCAGCAAAATCAGGATGATTGTCATTGAAATGCTTCCAAGCTTTTGAATATGATGGATGCCGCATTTCATCCTCTTTAGATTCATGTTCGGCATGCCATCATATATCAGCAGTTGTAGCCTCAGATCTGTATAATCTCTGCAGGCATGGAGTCAGAGGAAAGTAATGCATTCTCTTGTAAGGAACACTTTTCCTCCTACTTGTACTAGCTCCCCCTTCGCTGGTTTTGTACCTCGATTGCCCACAAATCTTACACCATCTCAGCTCCGAGTCTTCACCCCAATATATTATACAATTGTTCAAGCAACAATCGATCTTATTAATCGGGAGCCGAAGCCCATGCAACAACTTCTTCGTTGAGTAAAAACTGTATGCTACAACATTATCATTTGGCAAAATTTCCTTGATTAACCCAGCTATAGAATTAAATGCCTTTTCTGATAATCGATGTTCTGCCTTAATATTCAGCAACCGAGCAGCCGTCGACAACTATGAATGACCCTCACAACCAGGATACAATTCTTGATTTGTAGCATGCAACATATCATAAAATTGCTGTGCATCTAGATTTGGTTCTTCCATAAATGTATTCTGATTGAATTCATTACCCGATGCATTCATCACCATTTCTTCATATGTGTTTAGATTCACAAATGGTTCATCAACGAGAATTGACACTTGGTGGCTTGTAACAACTGCTGGAATTTCCTCTGGTTCACCATGACAATACCAAACATCGTAATCAGGAACAAACCCCTTTTTACACAGATGCACCTTAACAGTATCGACATCTCTGTAGGCTTTATTCTGACACATGTGATAGTTGCATGGGCACCTAATCCTAGGCCCATCCATCCATTCAGGTTGGCTACATGCAAATGCAATAAATTCTTCCAATCCATTCAGAAAATCTGGATTAAGCAAGCCATCTTTTATCCTTGCAAACATCCACGAGCGAGCCCCGCTCATTTTTGACCGACTTATACAATTTCTGGTAAACCATTAAAGGAAACCACATTATAAAACTATATTGGCATTACTAAATATATAACTAAATCATTTCTTTTACACAACTTAGGTTAATAATAACCATTTAAATAATTTATAACTGAACCAATTTTTTTTAGACAACTAAGGTCCCTACCCTGCAAGGCCCGGCCACGGCTACGATCCTTGGCATGCTAGCAAGGACCGAGGCACAGGTTCATGCCAGGTTAATGCTAGGGCTTGAGTTCGGGTCGGGTGGCAAGGCGGTCCATTTAATCATGAGACTTCACAAGCATTCAAGTGTCCTAAATTAATTCTACCTTCACTCCATGTCTAAAAGGTAACGAACGTCCTATCCCATTCAAGAATATTTTTTGTGATATGTTATTCTGCTATTAATTATCATCGATCAAATTTCGGTAGCATTTCCCTATATGTTCTCCTAAATGTGTGGCATATAAACCACACTAGGAGAACGTAGGAGCAAATACAAACCGCAATCTCACCCAACGATGATTAATAGCAGACTAACATATCGCAAAAAATATTTCCAAACTGTCCACCAGGATAATTTAAGAATTTGCAAGACTAAGGCTTACTAATTCTCAAACGGGTCTAAAGGTTATAGTGCTGTGATTAATAATATGGAAGTCCGAAGACAATCGAACTTATGCTTGTTATTCTTAACTTCTTGTCAATTATACATATATAGGAATAGTGTTCTATATATATAGTCACTGACTTCTTAAAATTATTGTGTCGAATGCAAATGTTTGTGAAGACTAAATATAAATAATTGAAACTACTAATTTGTTGCTGCAAATTAAATAATAATACAACAAGACTTTCTATCTAGCATTACATAATTTAATGCATCATTCAATTTGAAGCAGAATGTAAATAATCAAGACATAATAATTGTAAATAACTACAAATGCACAAATATTATTGCATAAACATTCTGCTTAAATTAATTATTGCATAAACATTTTGCAAATTAAATAATAATACAACAATACTTTCTATCTAGCATTACAAATATTATTGCATAATCAAGACATAACAATCAGTCTATCCAAAGAGCTCTGACTAATGACATAAATTAATTAATTTATAACTAATCTAATAAAAAATTAGATGAGTGGTCACATTTTTTTAATATTTATCATCAAATTATTTGAAAATATTTTTAATAACAATAAAATATAATAGAATCTACATTTTTAGTTAATTTTTTTTATGAGTGTTAAAAAAAAATTTTTGAAGGGGCCGGGGGTCGGGAAAACCCCCCTAGCTGTTACTTTTTTTAAAAAAAATAAGTTGCCCATGTTTTAAAATATATTTATAATTTTTTATATTTATCATCAAATTATTTGAAAATATTTTTAAAAATAATAAATATGATAGAATCTAATTTTTTTGTTAATTTTTTTATGAGTGTTAATTTTTTTTTAATTGAAGGGGCCGGGGGTGGGGGAAAAGCCCCCTAGCTATTACCTTTTTATTTATTTATTTTTTGTCTAGCCACCGTGAGAAGACGAACGGAAGGGGGGGCCCCCCCTAACTGTTTTTTTTTTTCGGTGGCCTGGCCACCGTGGCCAGGCCACAGCTGGCCACGGCAGTAGCCGTAGCCGAAGAGGACGAATGGGAGGGGGGTGGGGAACCCCCCCCCTCATTAATATTTTTTTTTTCGGTGGTCGTGGCCGAAGAAGACGAAGGGGGGGGGTCGGGAAACCCCCCCCCCCCCAAAACAAAATTTTTTTTTTGTGGCCTGGCCACCGTGGCCAGGCCACGGCCGTGGCCGGAGAAGACCAAGGGGGGGTCGGGAAAACCCCCCCCCCCCAAATAGAATTTTTTTTTTTGTGGCCTGGCCACCGTGGCCATGGCCGTGGCCGGAGAAGATGAAGGGGGGGTTGGGAAAACCCCCTCCCAAATAGAATTTTTTTTTGTGGCCTGGCCACAGTGGCCAAGCCTTGGCCGGCGACGGCAGCGGCCGTGGCCGGAGAAGACGGCCACGGTCGGTGCCATGGCCGAACCCTATTTAAAAAAAAAGGAGGGGACGCTGCCGGAGTGGGGGGAGCTTCCACCGGAAGAGAAGACGGGGGAAGCTGGAGGAGCGGACGGATGGCAGCGGCTAGGGTAGGAAAAGGAAGAAGAAAAGAAGGGAAGCGGCGGGGGGCGGGCTCGACCAAGTCATAAATACTGGTGATTAACGACGCAATATATGCATCGCTAATCACTCGCTATTTTTTTTATTATTATGGATTAGCGACGCATTAATGCGTCGCTAATCCATCGCTATTTTGGCTTTTTTATTTTTTTATGCAAAACGTAGCGACGCAACTAATTGCATCGCTAATGAGTCGCTAACTTGGTGCCAATGTCTGGCGGGAGAATAATTTTTATTTTCTAGGAAATTATGTCGCAAATGTGTTGTAATATTTTTTAAATATTAATAACTGATAAAAAATATATTTTCTAAAAATAATTGCAATGCATTTATTGCGTCGCAATAATTTTTTTAATTTTTTTATTACATTTAATTTTCTTAAAAACATTGCGACGCAATAACTGCGTCACAATATTAAAAATTATTTTCTCTTGGAAAATAATTTTTATTTTCTAGGAAATTGCATCGCAAAAGCGTCGCAATATTTTTTAAATATTTATAAAAAATTATATTTCCTAAAAATAATTATGACGCATATATTGCATCGCAAGTTTTTTTAAAATTTTTTTATTACATTTATTTTTCTTAAAAATATTGCGATGCAACAAGTGCATCGCAATATTAAAAATTATTTTCTCTGAGAAAATTATTTTAATTTTCTAAGAAATTGTGTCATAAATGCATCACAATATTTTTAATATATTTATAACTGATAAAATGTATATTTTCGAAAATAATTGCGATGCATATATATGCGTCACAATATTCTTACATTTATTTTTCTTAAAAACATTGCAACGCAATGAATGCATCGCAATATTAAAATTTGTTTTCTCTGAAAAATTATTTAAACATTTTAGGAAATTGCATCGCAAATGTGTCATAATATTTTTTAAATATTTTTAACTGATAAATTTAAATTTTCTAAAAAATTGCATTGCAAATGCATCGCAATATTTTTTAAATATTTGTAACTGATAAAATTTATATTTTTGAAAATAATTGCGACGCAAATAATGCGTCGCAATATTTTTTAATTTTTTAATTACATTTATTTTTCTAAAAACATTGCAACGCAATACATGCGTCGCAATATTAAAAATTATTTTCTCTATAAAAATTAATTTTTAGGAAAATGCGTCGCTAATGCGTCGCAATATTTTTTTAATAATTATAACTGATATAAATTATATTTTCTGAAAATAATTGCGACGCATACGTTGCGTCGCAATGTTATTTTTTTATTACTATTATTTTTCTTAAAAACATTACGACGCAATATGGGCATCGCAATATTAAAAATTATTTTATCTCGGACCGTGGCGATCGGTCCGATCGGCGACGATCCGACGGTTGTCATCGATCCAAGCCCTGATCCCGATCGGTCACGACCGATCTTGAACCGTGGCGATCGGTCCGATCGACGACGATCCGACGGTTGTGATCGATCTAAGCCCTGATCCCGATCGGCCACGACCGATCCCGGACCGTTGCGATCGGTCCGAGATCGCGATGATTCGACAGTTGTAATCGATCCAATCGGCGATGATCCGATGGTTGCGATCGATCCAAGCCCTGATCCCGATCGGCCACGATCGATCCCAGACCGTTTCGATCGATCCGAGATCGCGACGATCCGACAGTTGCGATCGATCCAATCGGTGACGATCCGACGGTTGCGATCGATCCAAGCCCTGATCCTGATCGGCCACGACCGATCCCGGACCATTGCGATCAGTCCGAGATCGCGATGATCCGACGGTTGTGATCAATCCAAGCCCTGATCCCGATCGGCCATGACCGATCCTGGACCGTTGCGATCGGTTCGAGATCGTGATGATCCGATGGTTGCGATCGATTCGAGCCCTGATCCCGATCGTCTGCAACCGATCCCGACCATGGCGATCGGTCCAATCGGCGACGATTCGACGGTTGTGATCGATCCAAGCCCTGATCCTGATCGTCCACGAACGATCTTAGACCGTGGCAATCAGATAGATCGGCATCGATCCGATGGTTGCGATCAATCCAAGCCCTGATCCCGATCGGCCATGACCGATCCAGGACCGTTGCGATCGGTCTGAGATCGCGACAATCCGACGGTTGCGATCGATCCGATCGATGATGATCCGACGGTTGCGATCGATCCAAGCCCTGATCCCGATCGGCCACGACCGATCCCGGACCGTTGCGATCGGTCCGAGATCGCAACGATCCGACGATTGCGATCGATCCAAGCCCTGATCTCGATCGGCCATGACCGATCCCGGAATTGTGATCGGTCCGAGATCGCGATGATCCGACGGTTGCGATCGATCCAAGCCCTGATCCTGATCGTCCACGACCAATCTCGGATCGTGGCGATCGATCCAATCGGCGACGATCCGATGGTTGCAATCGATCCAAGCCCTGATCCTGATCATCCATGACCAATCTCGGACCATGGCGATCAGACAGATCGGCGTCGACCGATGGTTGCGATCGATCCAAGCCTTGATCCCGATCGGCCATGACTGATCCAGGATCGTTGCGATCGGTCCGAGATCGCGATGATCCAACGGTTGCAATCGATCCGATCGATGACGATCCGATGGTTGCGATCGATCCAAGCCCTGATCCCGATCGGCCATGACCGATCCCAGACCGTTGCGATCGGTCCGAGATCGCAATGATCCGATGGTTGCGATCGATCCAAGCCCTGATCTCGATCGGCCATGACCGATCCTGGACCGTTGCGATTGGTCTGAGATCGCGACGATCCGATGGTTGCGATCGATCCAAGCCCTGATCCTGATCGTCCACGACCGATCCCGGACAATGGCGATCGGTCCAATCGGCGATGATCCGATGGTTGCAATCGATCCAAGCCCTGATCCTGATCGTCCATGACCAATCTCGGACCGTGGCAATCAGACCAATCGGCGTCGATCCGATGGTTGCGTTCGATCCAAGCCCTGATCCCGATTGGCCATGACTGATCCCGGACCATTGCGATCTATCCGAGATCGCGACGATCTGACGGTTGTGATCGATCTGATCAACGACGATCCGATGGGTGCGATCGATCCAAGCCCTGATCCCGATCGGCCACGACCGATCCCGGACCGTTGCGATCGGTCCGAGATCGCGACGATCTGACAGTTGCGATCGATCCAAGCCCTGATCCCGATCGGCCATGATTGATCCCAGACCATTGCGATCAGTCCGAGATCATGACGATCCGACGGTTGCGATCGTCCAATCCCTGATCCCGATCGTCCGCAACCGATCCCGGACCGTGGCGATTGGTCCAATCAGCGATGATCTGACGGTTGCGATCGATCCAAGACCTGATCCTGATCGTCCACGACCGATCTCGAACCATGGCGATCAGACCGATCAGCATTGATCCGACGGTTGCGATCGATCCAAGCCCTGATCCCGATCGGCCATGACCAATCCCGAACCATTGCAATTGGTCCGAGATCGCGATGATCCAATGGTTGCTATCGATCCAAGCCGTGATCCCGATCGTCCATGACTGATCCCGGACCGTGGCGATCGGTCCAATCGGCGACGATCCGATGGTTGCGATCGATCCAAGCCCTGATCCTGATTGGCCACGACCGATCTCGAATAGTGACGATCGGTCCGATCACCGACGATCTGACGGTTGCGATCGGTTCGAGATCGTGATGATCCGATGGTTACGATCGATCCAAGCCCTAATCCTGATCGGTCACGATCGATCCCAAACCGTTGCGATCGGTCTGAGATCGCGACGATCCGACGGTTGCGATTGATCCGATCGGCGATGATCCGACGATTGCGATCGATCCAAGCGCTGATCCCGATCAGCCTTGATCGATCCCGGACCGTTGCGATCGGTCCGAGATCGCGACGATATGACGGTTGCGATTGGTCCAAGATCGCGACGATCTGACGGTTGTGATCGATCCAAGCCCTGATCCCGATCGTCCACGACCGATCCCAGATCGTGGCCATCGATCTAATCGGCGACGATCCGACGGTTGCAATCGATCCAAGCCCTGATCCTGATCGTCCACGACCGATATCGGACCGTGGCGATCGAACCGATCGGCGTCGATCCGATGGTTGTGATCGATCCAAGCCCTAATCCCGATCGGCCACGACCGATCCCAGACCATTGCGATCGGTCTGAGATCACGATGATTCGATGGTTGCGATCGATCCAAGCCCTGATCCCGATCGTCCACGATCGATCCCGGACCGTGGCGATCGGTCCAATCGGCGATGATCCGACGGTTGTGATCGATCCAAGCCCTGATCCCGATCGGCCACGACCGATCTCGGATCGTGGCAATCGGTCCGATCATCGATGATCTGACGGTTGCGATCGATCCAAGCCCTGATCCCGATCGGCCACGACCGATCTCGGACCGTGTCGATCGGTCTGAGATCGCGACGATCCGACGGTTGCGATCGATCCAAGCCCTGATCCCGATCGGCCATGACCGATCCCGGACTGTTGCGATCGGTCCGAGATCGCGATGATCTGACAGTTGTGATCGATCCGATCGGCGACGATCCGATGGTTGCGATCGATCTTAGCCCTGATCCTGATCGGCCATGACCGATCCCGAACCGTTGCGATCGGTCCGATATTGCGATGATCCAACGATTGTGATCGATCCAAGCCCTGATCCCGATCGTCCACGATAGATCCCAGACCGTGGCGATCGGTCCAATCGGTGACGATCCAAAGGTTGCGATCGATCCAAGCCCTGATCCTGATCATCCACGATCGATCTCAAACCGTGGCGATCGGACCAATCAGCATCGATCCGACCGTTGCGATCGATCCAAGCCCTGATCTCGATAGGCCACGACCGATCCCGGACCGTTGTGATCGGTCTGAGATCGCGACGATCTGACGGTTGCGATCAATCCAATCGGCGATGATCCGATGGTTGCGATCGATCCAAGCCCTGATCCCGATCGACCACGACCGATCTCGGACCATGGCGATCGGTCCGATCTCCGACGATTCGACGGTTGCGATCGATCCAAGCCCTGATCCCGATCGGTCCAATCGCTGATGATCCGACGGTTGCGATCGATCCAAGCCCTGATCTCGATCGGCCACGACCGATCTCGGACCATGGTGATCGGTCCAATTGCCGATGATCCGACGGTTGCGATCGATCCAAGCCCTGATCCCGATCGGCCATGACCGATCCCGGACCATTGTGATCGGTCCGAGATCGCACAATCCAACGGTTGGATTGATCCAAGCCCTGATCTCGATCGGCCATGATCGATCTCGGACTGTTGATGGTCGAGATCACGATGATCCGACGGTTGCGATCGATCCAAGCCCTAATCCCGATCATCCACGACCGATCCCAGACCTTGGCGATCGGTCCAATCGGCGACGATCCAACGGTTGCGATCGATCCAAGCCCTGATCCTAATCGTCCACGATCGATCTCGGACCGTGGCGATCGGACCGATCGGCGTCGATCCAACGGTTGCCATCGATCCAAGCCCTAATCGATCCTAGTCGGTGCTGAATGATCTCGGACCATCGTGATCGATCTGATAGGCGATGATCCGACGGTTGCGATTGATCCAAGTCATGATCCCGATCGGCCATGACCGATCTCGGACCGTTGCAATCCGTTCGAGATCGGTGACAATCCGACGGTTGCGATCATCGAAGCCGTGATCCCGATCGGCCACGATCGATCTCGGACCATGGCGATCGGTCCGATCGGCGACGATCCGATGGTTGTGATTGATCCAAGCCCTGATCCAGATCGGCCACGACCGATCTCGTACCATGGCGATCGGTCCGATCGCCGATGATCCAATGGTTGCGATCGATCCAAGCCCTGATCCCGATCGGCCACGATCGATCTCGGACCATGGCGATCGGTCCGATCGCTGATGATTCGACGGTTGCGATCGATCCAAGCCTTGATCCCGATTGGCCACGACCGATCCCGGACCGTTGCGATCAGTCCGAGATCATGGATGATTCGATGGTTGCGATCGATCCAATCCCTGATCCTGATCGGCCACGACCGATCTCGGACGTCGGCGATCGGTCTGATCGCCGACGATCCAACGGTTGTGATCGATCCAAGCCCTGATCCCAATCGGCCACGACCGATCTCGGACCGTGGCGATCGGTCCGATCACCGATGATCCGACGGTTGTGATCGATCCAAGCCCTGATCCCGATCAGCCACGATCAATCCCGAACCGATCGCTATTTAACATAATTAATTTTTTAAAAAACATTGTGACGCAAAGGGTTGCATCGCAATTTTTTAATATGATAATTATATTATATAAAAATTAATTTTATTTAAAATAATTGCGAGCAACAAGTGCATTGCTAAATTAAAACATAATTTTTTAATTTTTTGGTTTATTGCATCGCTAATGCGTCGCTATTTAACATAATTAATTTTTTTAAAAATATTACGATGCACTGAATTGCATCGCAATATTTTTTTCTCATAATTATATTTTATAAAAATTCATTTTATTTAAAATAATTATGAGGCATATATTGTGTCACTAAATTAAAAATTATTTTTTTAATTTTTGGTTTATTATGTCGCTAATGCATCGCTATTTAATATAATTAAATTTTTTAAAAACATTGCGATGCACTGTGTTGCATCGCAGTTATTTTTTCTCATTTATACTTTATAAAAATTAATTTTATTTAAAATAATTATGACGCAGTTAGTGCGTCACTAAATTAAAAATTATTTTTCTAATTTTTTGGTTTATTGCGTCGCTAATGTGTCGCTATTTAACATATTTAATTTTTTAAAAATATTGCGACGCACTGTGTTACGTTGCAATTATTTTTTCTCATATTTATATTTTATAAAAAATAATTTTATTTAAATTATTTGCAATGTAATTGGTGCGTCGCTATATTAAAAATAAATTTTCTAATTTTCTGGTTTATTGCATCGATAATGCGTCGCTATTTAACATATTTAATTCTTTTAAAAACATTACGATGCACTGAGTTGCATCGTAATATTTTTTCCCCATATTTATATTTTATAAAAAATAATTTTATTTAAATTATTTGCAATGCAATTGGTGCATCGCTATATTAAAAATAATTTTTTAATTTTTGGTTTATTGCGTCGCTAATGCATCGCTATTTAACATATTTAATTCTTTTAAAAACATTGCGACACACTGAGTTGCATCGCAATATTTTTTTCCCCATATTTATATTTTGTAAAAATTTAATTTAAAATATTACGATGAATTATTTGCGTCACTAAATAAAAAATTTAATTTTTTTTATTTTCTAGTTTTTTGAGTCGCTAATGCGTCGCTAATTGCGTCGCAATGTTTTGTTGTCACGGAGGCATCGCAAAGTGGTCGCTAATGCGTCGCAATTATGCGTCATTAAATTTGCGTCGCTATTTCAGTATTTTCTTGTAGTGACACTTGTCAGAAACGTTGTGAACAAATCCATTTGAGAGTATGACAGAGTTAAACTTCTTATGCCATTGTTTGGGCGCTTGTTTCAATCCGTACAAGGATTTAACAAGCTTGCACACTTTATGTTCATTACTCGGTAGGATAAAACCCTCTGGTTGTTCCATGTAGACCTCCTCATTGAGATCACCATTTAGGAATATCGTTTTGACATCCATTTGATGAACATAAAGGTTGTGCAATGAAGCCAATGCAAACAATACTCCAATTGTTGTTATTCTAGCTACAGGTGCATATGTATCAAAATAGTCGATTCCTTCTTTTTGTCGAAAACCTTTAGCTACTAGTCTAGCTTTGTAGGTGTTTAAAGTAGGCTTAGATCCTTTGGGTAAATTTACAAGCTCCCAAGTGTGGTTAGCTATAATGGAATCCATTTCATCTTGAATAGCTTCCTTCCAAAAGGCTGAATCCCTTGAAGCCATCGCTTCCTTAAAGGTTTTAGGATCATCTTCCACTTGAAGAAAAATAGGTACCCTACGGATAAAATTCTCTCTAATTCCTTCAACTAAATAAAGGGAAATAAGTTGAGAGTTTATTTCATCGGGTCCTAAATCCTTAGCCTTTCGAATTCTCTTACTTTTTCGAAGCTCTGGTTGTTCTTCAATAACCTTTGAAGATATCTCCTTATGAGAATTATTACTCTTTAAATTTGTAGGAGCTTGAGAATTATTACTCTTTAAATTCTCAAGAAACTCCACATCTCTATATTCCACTATCACGTTAGACTCTAGATCCAAGAGTCTATAAACTTTGCTATTTGTGGCATAACCAACAAATACACTTCTTATCCCTCTGGGACCCAATTTGGTTCTTTTGGGGTCTAGGTTCTTGTAGTAGGCAAGACACCCCCACACTTTGAAATACCCAATATTGGGCTTTCTTCCTTTCCATATCTCATATGGAGAGGTCTGACTTTTCTTTAAAGGAATTCTATTTAAAATATGACAAGCAGCAAATAAAGCTTCACCCCATAAATTAAATGACAATTCGGAATGCATTAACATAGCATTTATCATCTCTTGTAATGTTCTATTCTTACTTTCAGTCAAACCATTTTGTTGTGGTGTACGTGGTGCGGAACTTTGGTGTATAATACCATTTTCTTCACAAAATGCATTAAAATTATTAGGAAAATATTCTCCACCCCTATCACTTCTAAGGATTTTAATATTTCTACCTAACTGATTTTCTACCTCCGCTTTATATATTCTAAAAGCATGGAAAGCATCATCTTTATGCTTTAATAAATAAACATATGTGAATCTAGAGCAATCATCAATAAAGGTAATGAAATACCTATTCCCACCTCTAGTTAACATGCCATTAAATTCACATATATCAGAATACACAAGTTCTAATAAGTTGAAATTTCTCTCAACACTATGAAATGGTTTCTTAGTCATCTTTGATTTAATGCATATTTCACATTTATTGGACTCATTAATTTTGCAAGAAATCAAACCACATTTAACAAGCCTTTTCATGGTACTAATTCCAATATTTGCTAGTCTACCATGCCATAATGTAATTGAGTCAAGCATATAAGCGGAAGCAACATCTTTATTAATAGAATTGTCAATGATACATAATCTGACCATTCCATCACTAGAATAGCCCTTGCCAACAAATATACCATTACGGGTCAAAATAAGTTTGCCCGACTCAAAAACAGATTTTATTTCTGGTTTGCCCAAAAGATCCCTACTAACAAGGTTCCTATTCATATCTGGCACATGCAACATATTTGACAAAGTAATTTTCTTGCCAAAAGTGAATTTGAGTTCTACATTTCATTTGCCAAACACCTTGGACCGGCCTTCATTGCCCATCTGTATCTCTTGTCCATCGGTGAAATCCACATAAGTCTTGAACATAGACTTATTATAGGAAACGTGGACGGTGGCGCAAGTATCGTACTACCATCCGGGGACCTTGCCATGGACCGCCATGACTTCGCTTACGGCGGCGATGATTTCATCATCGTCAACGTTGGTGGCATTTGCTTCCTTAATTTGGCCCCTGCGGTGTCTGCAGTCACGAGCAAAATGCCCGGGTTTGCCATACACATAACAGCTTCCCTTGGGCTTCTTTTTCTTGAACTTTTCTTGATTCTTTTTGGGACCAAGATAGTTTGCTTTGCCTTCTTTTTTTATCCTTCTTAGGCTTGCTCACAGCATTGGCCTTTGAAAACCCCGTTTCAATGTTGACATTCTCCAACTTCTCCCTCATCCTCGATTCGAAGGTGTTTCTGAATTTGCTCCAAGGAAAAATCCTCGGTGTTGTGAAGAAGTTTTTTCCTATAGCCCTCCCAAGACGGCAGTAATTTTGTGATTATACCAACTTGAAAAGACTCGAGAATATCGATTTTCATTGCTTTGAGTTGGTTGGCAATCACTTGCAATTCATGCACTTGTGCAAAAATTGACTTCTCATCACACATCTTGAAATCAAAATATTTATAGATGAGAAATTTCTTCGTACCTTCCTCCTCGGCCTTGTACTTGTATTCCAATGTATTCCATATCTCTTTTGCCGATTGTGTGTTAGTGTATAGATCATACAATCGATCGGATAGAGCATTGAGGATGTGCTCGCGGCATATGAATTCGTCCTCCCTTCACTTCTTGCGCTCTGCCTTGACTTCGTCGGAGTCATTTTAAGTTGGCTCCGATATAGGCACCAAGTCCAGATCGAGGATGTAGAAGATCTTTAATGCAGTGAGAAGAAACTTTAACTTATCTTGCCAACGGGTGAAATTAGTGCCATCGAATCGATCGAGTCTGACAAGATCTTGGTTCATCAACTTGATAGTGGCAACAGAAGTCTTGGCCTCCATTGAAATAACGCTTAAGATTGTTGAAAAAATTTGAAAAAGGAAAGTCTAGATAAGAAGAGATAGGGATAAAGATTTAGATAAGAATCGAGAGAGATGAAGATAAGGATAGGCTTGAATCATGCACGGAACACTTTCTTAAGCGTTATTTGCACCCTCTCGAATGCTCTCTGGGTGAATAGCAAATACGCCGCAGGATAAGACAAGCCTTTTATCGAGTTTGCACCAAAGCAATAATGAAAACTCGATTGTAAACAAGAACAGATTCTTTTTTTGATTTGATTTGTATATGGATTTATAGAAATTGAGCGCTGTGGCACTAGAGCCTGTGAAGCGTTGATTTCTGGAGAGCCGCATCGTTTCGTAACATATCCGTTGCAGAGATTTAAAGAAAACGGATAAAGTTTCTTTTTTGAAATGAAGCATCACATCGCTTCGGCTTCTGAAGCAAGAATTGCCGCGGGAGAGTTCGCGACTATTCCCTAAACATATCTACAATACCTTAGTTTATTTAAACAAAATCTCAATAACCTATACCTAAATACCTTGCGACCAAGGGCTCACCGCTGCCTCATCATTGCTGGATGGCGGAGGTCACATTGCTGGAGTATCACGCTACACTCTAGCTTCATGTTATGGTGAAAGTCGGTACACCTTATTGCTTTGGAAGCTCCAGATCGCATGTGGTGATTAAAGGTATACTGGAGGACAAGTCATAGAAACTATTACTTCATCCTACAGCAGCTAACATCTTCTTCAACTTGCTCGCCGTCTCCATAGGTGGCACCATCTTTTTTAACCACCACCTAAACCACACGGCAGGCACCTCCAGCTTCGCTATGAGTTCTTTCTTGATGCTCATTTAAATTACCCATAACAATATCTTTCTTGATGGGCTAGCCTAACTAAATATTGGCTAATAATTAATGCATCACACTCCTTGGATTTCATATGTTGAACTAAACCAAAATGTCACGTGATATTGACAAAGCAATATAATAACTCATGAGTGAAGATAAATGAGCTATAACTAAGAACCAAAAGATCAGCAATAATACCATTTAAAGGTTCCGTAGGATTTTTGCAAATAACAAGAAGGGAGTATGATAATTATGATCAAATGCAAATAAATATTATACGTAAGTTAATCATATGCATAACAATCTTTTTAAAGCAAGATAGCATAATATATGATTTTTTTAATAATTTTTAATTAGAAAATTAAGTTCACTATACTACTGTTGACTCCAACAAGTAGAACATGAATTCCTTCCTAAAGTGGATTCCCACAATTTACAACCAGTGAATAGGAATGAAAAATACATTTTCTTCAATGCAGAAAATACAAATGCCAAATTGCTAAAAACAGATCATAACACATAGAATTGCTTCAAATATAAATTTGAAGAAAATATGCACAAGAAGAAGTCTCTCTAAAACCATGACAACTAAAAACTTGGCATCAGTTGGAAAATATCAATAATATTAAATATTATAGAATATTATAAATCTATCTATTGCATATAAGCATCATAAGAAGAACATCAATAATATTAAGTGTTGAAGAATGAATATATCTGTCATGTATATATAATATAGACACATTCAAAATTCATACTCGTCGCTATAATATATTTACCAACCTTCACCATCAAAGCTGGAGAAAATATATTCGATCAGGTTTCGTTCCATGCTCACCTTCCTCGAAAAAAGCTCAACGAAACTTACCCCAGCCCACAAATCTCTCACCATTCTTTATTCATCTGTTGCTGACTTGGAGGCGTGAAAGACACCAATCATGTTTATGACAACTACCGCAAACATATAAATTGCACCACTTCTTTTTTTCTTAAGATTAAAAAAATTCTTAATAAAGTGCCTTCCTAAGTATATTTCAATTAAATCAATAAAATGAAGAAAACATAAATAGTCATGAGATTAATAGAGCATACATGGAAGCTAGATAAAGTAAAAAATGCACACGACACATTCTAAAAGAAGAAATAAAACTTTAGAAATCGTAGCATCCACGGAACCAATATATTAGTTAATATTTAAACAATAATTTATGATTATGATACACTAAAAAAATAATATGCTTTTTCATGTTAAGCAATCCCCTTTACAGAAAATCTAGACCGATTCAAAAGTATTTTTTTAATAATTTATAATAAAAATGTAGCAATTTCTAGTGATAGAAAAAAATATGATCCTTATCTATTAGAAAATATTTTTGATCTTGCAAAAAATCCTTTCCTAGAAATTGCTAGAAATATAATATAGAAATTTAAATATATAAATAAAGTAAAAAATAAAAGAAGATATGAATCAAACCAGAACCGAGGCGTATTACACACTGCCATAAGGATCAGATTTTTACCCCTTTTCAAGGTACAATGATCCGGTTTGACTCGATCCTTCTACCGCGAGCACGATCGCATGGAAGTGCAATCCAATGAAACCTTCGTATGCCTAAGAAATGATCAATAGTAAAAATAAAAATATAATAAAAGATAAAGAATTTTTGATTGATTCATCCCTCAATCTAAATTTCTGAGTCTATAACTTAGCCCATAAAAGCTTCAACGGCGTGTCTTATAATGGCCTTAAAAGCCTTAACCCCAAATCACATTAAAAATGGCTTAAAAATTGAATTATTTAAGCAACGGTCAAATATTCCTGTTTACCAAATAAGCCTTCAATTCATTGAAGAATAGATTAAAGTATTTTTTTAGAGAATTTATTATTGGTTTAGATTCTTCAGCTTGTATTTAATCTCACCTAATTTAGTTGCTATCTATTAAAATAATAATAATAATAATAATAATAATAATGATGATGAATGATGATGATGATGATGATGATATGAAAATCATATTGGGATCGAGCCTGAATTCCATCAATATGCCCTAGTTGCTCGTTACCAAATTAAATGCGGGGATTAAAACGTTTGGGAGGGAGAAAATGAATGGGACGCGGGATGAGAAGATTCGAGAGAAACATAATTAAATAGGTTGGACCGAAGGTTCCAGAAAGGAACCGCGGCCTCCATAAAAGGCCATACAGGGGATCGATGAGGTTAATTGGCATTGGAAATAGTCCATCTTCTCTCCTCCTCCTCCTCATCCTATCTTCTGTACCATCTGCCCCCCTCCGATCCTCTTGTGCTTGTTTCTGCCACTCTTATCCGATGAGAAAACAAAAACCAAAACCAAAACCAAAACCAATGCTATCATCCATGGTGACTACTGTTTTTTTATATTGTTCCATACCACCCATACCTAAATACCTTGCGACCGAGGGATCAACGCAGCCTCTTTGTCTTTAGGCGCAGAGGTCACCTTGCTGGAGCTTATGGCTTTGGAAGTCGGTACACCTTATGGCTTCGGAAGCTTCAGATTACAGGTGGCGATTAAAGGTGCTGGAGGACAAGTCTTGGATATTATTACTTCATCAACAGCGCCTAACCTCTTCTTCAACTTGCTCGCCGTCTTCATAGGTTGCACATCTTTTTTAACCACCACCTAAACCACACGGCACCTCCAGTTTTGCTATGAGTTCTTTCTAGCGGAGCCGGAATTCCCTTCTTGGATTGGTTTGATATGGAGGAATATTGTCATGATCTGGTCAATTACCGCAACCGGAACTCTCGTCAAAGGTTAACGTCTGTGGATCAACTCAAGCTCATGGATTTAGGTCATGAAGGAAGTTATATAGGTTTATATTATGGATTATGGCCTTGTAAAATTTCTTTGACGACGTATGAAAGGATTGTACTTGCACAATATATAAGCTTTACCACCGATGAAAGTTTGTTATAATATTTATTTTCCACTTATATTCTGCCTTAACCTTGTAAAAATTAATCGATGCTGTCCATATGGATTTCTTGTTCCCCGGCCCCCACCATCTGAGGACGTATGATAGAAAGTGGAGCGTTAATCTGACGAGTGGATATTTTTAAAATAATTTTGAAGAGCTTGCGGTGGCAAATGGATTCGGTCTACTACCCCTGATCCATTCCGTTCTTGCACTCGGTCGGTCAGGCAAGTAAACCAAGCGCCCACAAAAGTTCAGAATACCAATGGAACAGAACACTACGATCTCAAATCAAATTCTTGTATTCAAAAGAAACTGGTTGGCAGAGAAAAAAAATGCTGCCCACCGTTAAAGGGATTAAAAAAAAAAAAACCTCTTTTGTGCAACCTAATTATTCCATCCATTCAGCTATCGACATTGTAAGAGAAAATGGAAAGTTGAGAACAGAATTCCCCGATAGAGAATTTCCGCTTCCTCGACCGAGATAATGATTAAAGAAAGGATCGAAATCATCTAAAACAAGATCGATTGTTTAACAAATTAAACAAGAAAATTGGGAAACCTGAAAAATAGAGTCGGGAGCTTTCGATGCATCGAGCAACTTGTCAAGAACGGATGCGGATACCTGCAACCGGGTTCGTTACCGACGAAAAGCCAACCGGGAAACAACAAAAAGCTGCCTTTTTTAAGAAAGAAAAGGGGAGAGCGACCTGAGGGGAACCCAGGAAGACGAGATTCTTCTTCTTGTTCGCAGGGGGAACTCCACTGGCGCAGCAACAAAGGAAGCGGCGCAGCAAGAGAACCGAAGGCCGCATCCTAAATTCTCTTCTTTCTATCGTCCTCTTCGATGGAGGAGGACATGTGATGGCAAGCGGAGCTTTGATAATATCTAACGTTACATTATTCTAATCTAATCTGACCAAAAACCTAAATCATATAACATGCTTCTTTTTTTCCTTCTAAATATCCTTTTAATCAATAGTATAGCCTCATCTATCTGTACCTATGCTTATTTAATTATATTTAAATATATATTGCTCACTTTATATTTTTATAATTAATAATTCATTAATGTTATTAGTATATTTTTAACTATAAAAGAAAAGCTAATGCATACCTTAGGGTAAGAGAAAACATGAACTACAATCAATGTTGTTTTTTTTTTTTTTTTGTCTTCTTGATTTAGTTGATATATACTTGTTATAGTGAGAGAGAAAAAATTGTTTTTCCTAGTTTAATCATATTTTTTACTTTTGAATAAGCTTCCTTCCAACATATTTTCTTTTACACATTATTTCTCATCCATAATGGATGAACTTCAAAAGAGTAAAGCCATTCTAGCTTAGAACCTCATCATTTAGCCTTACCCCCTTAATGGGCTAGTTAGCCATCTCCCTCTCTATTGGGGGTAAATCTATCAAATTATAATAGTTGACCATTCAAAAAAATTAAAAGTAGCAATGCTTGAATTACTTAGCCTCTTTAATTTGAGTAGGTGCCATAAGATTTGGCATTAAAATATGAATTAAAATTAAATATCATTAGAATTAAAATCAAAATCCTTCACATGATTCACACGTTAATCAAAAGTGAAGATAAAGGTTGGGTAGGTCAAATTTTAAATATATGTCAAAAATGTATTAAAAATTATAAGGGATATTTGTAAAACCAAAGTAATCATTAAAAAATAATTTTATTGAAAATACCTAATAATTTTGGCCATAACTTATTAAAATTGAACGAGAAATGATCATAAATATCAATACAAAGACTAGCTCGCTATGCTAGCATTGAAACTAATGAGTTTGTACAGGATGCCAAGTGAGAAGGGGGAGAGGTAGAGCATCAAGGAGAGATCATAAATATCAAAAAAATGGTTAGAATAAATTGTAATATTGAGAGAGTAGTTGAAATTTTAAATCCTCCAATATGTAAATTTAGTTTTGGATAGAATCAAAATTGGATTCTAATTTTATTCAAATAGAAGGTCATTTTTGCTAACCAAATAAACAGATCAGATTAGATTACTTATTTAATAAAATGAGTAGGTTTGGATTTAAATTTTTGACCTATTTAATAAATAAATAAGAGTCAAATTGATAGATTTTTTACCACATTTAAATCCAATTGGACTTGTATATGATATCACCTATCCTAATTGCCATCTTTAAGAGAAAAAAATTAGATTCCACTTAGAGGTGTCAAATGGGTTGGATCGAATTATGTCAAACCAGTCCGCTAGACTGGGGAGTGAGGCATAGCTCAACCGACAGACATAGCCTAAGAGGATTGTACCCGCCCATGAGATTGGCCCATATAATCGATCCATCTAATTTCTTAATATTATTTAAATAAAATAAATTATATACATATTTTTATTTGTGAGTGACTAAGTGTTTGTCATTATGGTTCTACCATCTTATTATTGTCTTATTTAGTCCTTTCTCTATCTTCTAGCCATTTGAAGGAAAGTTCAATCTTTATCATCATCTTTTGTTTAACATGGTCTTAATTTTGGGTTGTCAAGCGGCATGATGGACTGACTTGTCAAGCAAATTTTATTTATTATTATGTCCAAGATTTTAAAAATTTTAAAAAATACAAAAAATAAATCAGATATACTTATCTTTTTGAGGGATTTGATATCAGCGTAATTCATCATGGTCATTCTTTTTGTCTGGCCTCCATGACCATGATGGATTGCATCATTTTTTGTCTTTGGTTTTCTATTACTCAACTCATTATTGTTTGAAGGGAACCCTTTGTCATTATTTTTCTAACCTTGTATCTTGTCATTCGTGTCATACTAATACTTGAGGTAGATTAGCATTCCTACTGTATTGGGCTTCAATTGGTTTATATTGCCGAGCATTTATCCTTCTGCACTAAAAACATATTCTAATGCTAGTGTGGATATCGAAGGGGTTATTATATCATGGGCCATGGAGACAAGCACAGAATAACTATTCTCATATGCTCTCTATCAAACTAAAATATCAAATCATCTATTTCTTCCTAAATTAAGAAGTTTATAAAAATATTATTTAAATAAAAAATTAATTTATTTTTTTAATAAATTCTAAAATTAGCTATCACTACTGGCTCTATTACTACTACCTAGGGCCAACCATGAAGTAAGGATATTTTTATATTTTTATAAATTATTTCTAATATTATATATAAATAATCAAATTTAACACTAGAATCCATAATTAAAGCTAAATAATGAAAATATAAAATTTCTTTCTAATATTTATTAAATATTTTTTCATTGATAAAATTATATCTTCAAAATCTTCAATTTTTCTATATTATAAAAAATAGCTGATAATGTTATATATCTATTGTAAAATTAGAGGAGAGGTAAGATAATAAGTATCGGATAAAATATTAGTAGCTTTATAAAAATATTACAGAAATTATAGGATAATACAGAATTATTCTCGTGAGAATGTAATATAAGTTCATCGAAGAAGCGAATATTCTAAAATATAGTATTAATATCTTTATATTCAAAATATAAATGTAATATTAAATATATAGAATTTCATTTATGTTTTATACTCAACTCATCTAAGCCTTTTTCTAATTATATGGGGTTGACTACATGAATATGCTTCCTTCACTCTGCTTTATTCTTCATCTATGTTTTATATCTAATAAAAATTATTTATATTTTAATTCATAAATAATACATAAAGCTTTAATTTCTTATTTTTTATCCTTTAATGGCATCTTTAACTTTAATATATATATATATATATATATATATATATATATATATATATATATATATATATATATGATTCAATAATTTTTAAACCATTTGTATAATTAAATTTGTAATATAATATGTACCTCTAATGTAAAATAATTTTTCATTTAAGATCGAACATAGATACAACTTGAGTAACTCAACAACAACATTATTATTAGAAGCGTTATTTAAACTAATTAAAAAAATATACCTATTAGGTATATGGTACTCACATATCATTTACATAATTTGAGTATAGATGGTGGTGGTATTGTGTGAATATTTAATCAATTTAAAACTAAGTTTTTTTTTGTATTATTCAAACATGATCAATAAAATGTACTAAAAAAACAAATATAAGATAATGCAATAGTGCTATTCCAAATATTAGATGTAAGTGCTATTCTATTATCAAAATTTTTAAAATATAAAATTATATTTTATAATCAAAATATTGTCTAAAACAATAAGATTTAATAGAATTTAGGATAGTTTTCATATATTTTTTAAGTCATTAATTTTTGACAAAGTAAAAGGCATTTCACTATCTATAATAAATTTTTCATAATTTTTTTAATTTAATTCTTACAAATAAGAAATTTTTTCTATCTAACTTGAAATTAGTTGAGGTCATAAGTTGCACTCTCGTGCTTTTTTCGGTTTTTTCTCAAAGTGTTGCAGTTGTAGTCCTTATATACTTTACAGATAACACAAAGCCTCTTGTTGGCAATCTTCTTGATGTTAAAGTGCAAGCACACTCCAAAATTAATCCTAAGTTTAGCCTTGGACTTGGTAGTCGACATGGCATCGATGGCTATTGTGAGCTTGGGGATATTGGCTTCGATTTATGACTGGTGTGTCTTATATTCTCTATGTCGATATTGAAGACCTCCTGGCCATAAGATGGATGAGAGCTATTAGCACTAGCCATTATTAATTATAAATGATAAAAAGTAGAGATCAGAGTAAGAGAGATTAGGACAACTAATAAGAGACTAGAGAGAGATCAACAGAGTTTAGGAGGATTAAAAGGGCTTATAGGAAGATAAAAAAGACCTAAAAAAACTCTTTGAGCTTCTAAATGATTAAAATAATTTTAGAAATTGATCATTTATGGCCATTAAAAAGAATAAATAGATCTTTTTAAGCAATAATAATTTTGGATGCCCATTATTAAACGTGGTTACAGAGTTTAGTGGAAATAGAAAAAATAGAAGTTATAATTTTCGATGCCCATTTGAACATGAAGGATGCTAAAACACGATTATAAAATTTAGCGGAGTTAAAAAATCAGAAGCGATCATATTCAACTCCCATTGGAATATTGAAGGACGATAAAACATGGTTATAAATTTTAGCAAAGTTAAAAAAATTAGCTCAAAGGATGGAAAAATGAAGCAGAATAGATGGCTCGAGAAGGAACAACAGTCATAAGCTACGACACTCATCAAGAAAAAGGGTTATAAATTTGCATCAGACTAGAACGTTCGAAACAAGCGTTATCAAATTAAGGGCGACCGCTTATAAAACGTTTAGGAAAGATAGAACATTGGAATATTGAAGGACGGCAAAACGTGGTTATAAATTTTAGCAGAGTTAAAAATATTAGCTCAAAGGATGGCAAAACGAAGCAGAATAGATGGCTCGAGAAGGAACAACAGTCATGAGCTAGGATGGCAAAACGAAGCAGAATAGATGGCTCGAGAAGGAACAACAGTCATGAGCTATGACACTGACAAGAATCATCGAGAAAAAGGGTTATAAATTTGCATCAGACTAGAACATTCAAAACAAGCGTTACAAAATTAAATGCGACCGCGTGTAAAACGTCTAGGAAAGATGGAATAAATGCATGGGACGCGGGATGAGAAGATTCGAGAGAGACGTAATGAAACAGCACTCTTCGGAAAAAGACATCGAAGGCAGAAGGCTCCAGAGAGGCACCGGCCTTTATAAAAGGCCATGCAGAGATGAGATGAAATTGCCATAGGGATTAATTATTAACCTGTTCTCTCGTTCTCCTCTCTATCTTCCATACAATATTCCTTCCCTGGTCTCCTCCTGTATTTCTTTTTGCCACTCTATCCGATGAGAAAACCAAAACCCAAACCAAAAAAACTATCATCCATGGTGGCCGGCGCCATTAGTTTTTCTGTTGTTCCAATACCATCCATACCTAAATATCTTGCGACCGGGGGGTTCGAGGCAGCCTCTTTCTCGCCAGACGGTGGAGATCGCCTTGGTGGTGTCCTGCATTGGAGGAACGACTGGACATGCTGCTCTCTAGCTTCATATTATAGCATGGGAACGAGCAGCTTGTTGCTTTGGTTCTTTGGAGGCTCCAGATTACAGCCTGTTTCTCGCCGTCTCCAAAGGTGGCACTTCTTTTTCAACCACCACCCTAACCGCACGGCACCTTCAGCTTCGCTATGAGTCCTTCGTAGCGGAGCCGGAATTTCATGAGCGTCTTCGGCGACCTTCGAAGATCATTTCAATCACTGCAGTACGGGAAATTCTCCTCAAAGATTAATGTCTGTGGATCAACTCAAGCTCATGGATTTAGGTCGTGAAGGAAATCAAGTTTATATTATGGATTATGGCCTTATAATTTATTTTTTTTAATGCAGTATGAAAGGGAAGAACAATGTATATAAGCTTTGCCGCTGATGAAAGTTTGTTATAATATTTATTTTCCACTTAAACAACCGTTACCAAATTAAATGCGACCGGGGATTAAAACGTTTGGGAAGGAGAAAATGAATGGGACGCGGGATGAGAAGATTCGAGAGAAACATAATTAAATAGGATGGACCGAAGGCTCCAGAAAGACACCGGCCTCCATAAAAGGCCATATAGGGATGAGGTTGGCATTCATCTTCTCTCCTCTTCCTCATTCTCATATCTTCTGTACCATCTGACCCCTCTCCTCCTATTGTGTTTTGTTTCTGCCACTCTTATCCGATGAGAAAAAGAAAACGAAAACGGAAACCATCATCCATGGTGACTACTGTTTTTTTATATTGTTCCATACCATCCATACCTAAATACTTTGCGACCGAGGGATCAACGCAACCTCTTTGTCGCAAGGCAGCAGAGGTTACCTTGCTGGAGCCCTGCATTGGAGGGAAGAACTGATCACGCTACCCTCTAACTTCATGTTATAGTGAAAGTCGGTACACCTTATGGCTTTGGAAGCTTCAGATTACAGGTGGCGATTAAAGGTACTGGAGGACAAGTCTTAATAAACTATTACTTCATGAACAGCACCTAACTCTGTTGAAAAATATTTTTGATCTTACAAAAAATCACTTTATAAAATTTTTAGAAATATGTTATAGATAATTTAAATATACAAATAAAGTAAAACCAAAAGATTAGATGGATCAAACCAGGACCGAGGCGTGTTAGACACTGCCCTAAGGATCAGATTTTCGCCCCTTCATGCAGGTTGTTGGCGATCTGTCCCCAAGGTACAACGACCCGGCTCGACCCGATCCTTCTACTACGAGCATGATCGTGTGGAGGTGCAAACCCAACGATTTCCTTCAGATGCCCAAGAAAATATCAATAGAAAAAAGAAGTAAAAAGAGATAAAACAAATCAGGGCTACTCCAAATCATTCTATATTGATTTCTTCTTTCAATATGAATTCCTAAGCCTATTTATAGGCTCGGCCCATAAAAACTCTAACGGCTCGGCCCATAATGGCCATAAAGGCCTAATGGCCGTTAGCCTTAAATTACATCAAAAACGGCTTACAAATTAAATTATTTGGGCCATTTCTGAAACGTTGACATTCCAACGTTCACGCAACGTTCCAACGGAACGTTGCGTCAAAGAAGGAACGTCCGCGAGCAACGCTCGCGGGCGTTCTCCCTTTTTTTATTATTATTAAAACTTTTTTCTAACAATCTCCCACAAAAGTTTAAAATAAAAAAAAAAAAAAATAAATATAACAAAAATTTTAGGGCATCTTATACTGCGCAATAGGTGAGGTGTCCAATGGACTTGAACCTCACTTAGTGTTGATTGTATACATCTGAAGGAACCATAGTGGATTAGACCTTGAACTAGGTCCTTTGACTCAGACTTCTACTAATCACACACACAGTATGGATCAATTGGGTTTAAGCGGTCAGCGCATATTAAAGGCCTTGCGCTTAATACCTTGATTTTTCATGAGAATTCTTTAAGATTAGCCCAAACCTTTAGTCACGGCCTAATATGACGATTCTCATATAGGTGAATCCTCCAAGGGTATTTGTGACAATACCCTGCAGATAACCTACCTTGGATCCATTAAGAGTATAACTCAACCTTACACAAATTTACTTTGTCACTTTATAAGAGCACTCATCATAGGGATGGGATGAAAAAATTTTCAAAAATTTGTGCTCTAACACGATCACTCAATCAGCTTCGTTTCTACCACATTGAACCTCATTCATGGGATCTCCAATCACAGAGGTTGGGTATCCACTGCTGGCGACCAAATAATGGGCTTAAGCCACATCCCCCGCGATGAATCTAGGACTCCATTCCTAGATAACTCCTTGGTTAATTAGTCTGCCAAAATCTTCTCGGCAAATTCCAAAGAGATAATTTTATTTTTGCACTAGACCTCAAATAAGAGAATCAGGCAAAGATATATTAAAATTGAATATCCAAATATAAGGTAAACAATAAGTTGTATATTCCAATAGTCATGAGATTATTTAGTAAATTATAAAAACTTTTATTAAATCTCATGGCAATATATATCAAGAGACTCAAAATAGAGCATTTAAATGACATACCTTGTCACCGCATCCAAGTTCATCCATTTTTGCCATTTGGTAACTTAAAAGATTCACAATAGTAGGTAAGCAATAAGTATTTGCCCAATGCTGTCACTTTTGTCTAGCAACACAACAAGGAGATATTAAATATTGATCACTATACCAGAAACACTTATCTGGAACAGAAAAACTTTTTGCATTTATGTAAGAATGTACTATACTAGAAACACTTAATCTAGAACAGAAAAACTTTTGCATTTATGTAAGAATGCAATATATATGCTAGTAGCTGCACTTGAAAGCTAAATAATAAGATGATATAAAAATATATCTATATACAAGCATGCATATATTATGTGCACAAGTGCAAGCATGTATGTTTTTCAACAAGGCTTTGTTTTCATGCTGAATGGTTAACCACCTGATTGATGGCTTTATCCCTTGTCCATCTATCCAGTGAACAAAGTAATTTACTTTCTGATTAGCACTTCAGCTTTATATTGTTAGCTTTGTTAGTTACTACACCAACTTGAGGAGAGAATAAGTATACATATTACATATGTACTTGGGCACTAAGATGTGACAAGCCCCACCTGATTTGCATGCGTCTGTGTACCTATATGCATACATGTATAAATGCGTATGTATTTATATACATATAATTAAACATGTGAATATTCGGTGAATAGAAAGAAGCCTCTGACATGTTGAACAAACCATATGCACACACACCAAGATTCAAGCTTCAACTTCTAACAAGTCAGAAGACAAATGAAGCTCAACAGTGTCTAACATTTAGAATAAGACAACAATGTCATATGTTATTATTTTTGTTGTGTCTTATTTATCAGTTTAGTATATTTTATGCTCACCATATATCGCTCGAGGCATATCAAAATGTATTAAAATCCGATACTACAAATGAAGCAAATAAACCAAATAATGATTGTTTGTACTAAAATAATTGCATAGCAAATTGCAGAGATAGCTGGACAGTCGCTTTTATTATAAGCTAAGTACATGACCATGATTGCCCAATCTATTTAATAACCAAGATTTGTTACACCAATTTCTGTCCATGTATGTGCATGAGCACTTAACAGTCCGATGGTGAAGATAAACTGAGTATTCATTTTACCATATATTTAATAAAAATTAGTAAGGAAGAAGAAAAATGGCGTGTATCAACTAACTATTTTAAAGCAACATAGCACAACAATCCCTTCCAACGGTAAAAAGATCAACTTATGAAATATAATTTAAAGCATTGCAGCAATGTTAATATTTTGCCCAAGAAAAATAATAAGTATTCAAACCATAATCTTTTCCCCTTAAATCTTGGGCCCAATAGATGATCATAATTTAGCATAGCAACATTTGCACCATTAATGCACATGCATTTCAGAGTGGCATAAAAAATTTATATGTTGAGCAAACTCATGCAAAAGCAGAATGAGTAAATGGAATGAAAATCTAGCAATCTCTAGAGAAGAAGGAGAAAAATCTGATCCTTAGCTGTTGGAAAAATATTTTTGATCTTACAAAAAATCACTTTATAAAATTGCTAGAAATATGTTATAGATAATTTAAATATACAAATAAAGTAAAGCCAAAAGATTAGATGGATCAAACCAGGACCGAGGCGTGTTAGACACTGCCCTAAGGATCAGATTTTTGCCCCTTCATGCAGGTTGTTGGCGATCTGTCCCCAAGGTACAACGACCCGGCTCGACCCGATCCTCCTACTACGAGCATGATCGTGTGGAGGTGCAAACCCAATGATTTCCTTCAGATGCCCAAGAAAATATCAATAGAAAAAAGAAATAAAAGAGATAAAACAAATCAGGGCTACTCCAAATCATTCTATATTGATTTCTTCTTTCAATATGAATTCCTAAGCCTATTTATAGGCTCGGCCCATAAAAACTCTAACGGCTCGGCCCATAATGGCCATAAAGGCCTAATGGCCGTTAGCCTTAAATTACATCAAAAACGGCTTACAAATTAAATTATTTGGGCCATTTCTGAAACGTTGGCATTCCAACGTTCACGCAACGTTCCAACGGAATGTTGCGTCAAAGAAGGAACGTCCGCGAGCAACGCTCGCGGGCGTTCTCCCTTTTTTTTATTATTATTAAAACTTTTTTCTAACAACCTCTTCTTCAACTTGCTCGCCATCTCCATATGAGTTCTTTCTAGCGGAGCCGGAATTCCCTTTTTGGAGTGGTTTGATATATGGAGGGATGTCATGAATGTCTTCGGCAACTGTCATGCCCCAGACCCAAATATCGGGCTAGGATGACAACCTGCCGTATGCCGGGCACGCAAGGCATCACAAAATTTTTCACACATAACACCATTATATATAATAAAGCCAAATTCATCACTGAGTACAAAAGTTTTGGGTTACAAACCCTTACACACCACAACAATAAGGTTTGGGCATCAAGCCCTACACATAAGTAGTACTGGGGTTAAAACAAAATAATGGGTCTTAATTTATTTAATAGAAGATCCATCACCCCAACCATCCATCTTCAATCTCGTGGCTCTGACAAAATATTGTAAGATTTTTATGAGCTTACACTCAATAAGTAAGCCACGTTATACAGTCAATTCATAGCATAACAATCTATAAGCACATAAATGATTTGCATGCTTAAACATTCCACAAATACTCAAACATGCAATGTAAGTAAAACCCACTGTTTATACCCTCAATGGTAGTTGTAAATGTGACCCACGACCCTGCAATATCCCAATAGTGTACCAACAAGCATCCCCCTACTAAAAGGGTCCAGATACCAGGGTCATGCCATATCATAATCCACCAGAACACATACTCTATATGTGTGATGCCACCTCGAACCAAGCAGAACACATCCTCTAGATGTGTGATGCCACCTCATAGCAACTCAGAACACATCCTCTAGATGCGTGATGCCATCTCGGACCAAGCAGAACACATCCTCTAGACGTATGAATGACATAAATAAACAGAACACATCCTCTAGACGTGTATGTGGCATAAATCATCAGAACACATCCTCTAGATGTGTGTGGCATAAATCATCAGAACACATCCTCTAGATGTGTGTGTGGTATGACATGATAAAGGAGAACCGCGGCGACACATAACAGTACCTCACATCATGCACAAACATATCAATAACATCTTTATTGCATAAACAGTGGATTATACTTACTTAACAATTACATGTAATATATCACATCAATGTCATAATAACTGCATCTCTCATGCATAACATCCACATATGAAATCATTCTCAATCATAGCACATAAACAACAATGTATTCATAATATTCATCTACTTACAATTTAGCCAATATCCAAAACAATTCTTTATGTCACAATATAATTCACAATTTAAATATTCATATAATTTATTAAATACTGATAACTGGCTTACTTACCTCAGTACGCAATCCAACAGGTATATATAACAGCTAGTCAGATGTCTGAGCACCTACAGGATCATTTTACACAATTAATTTATTAGAATAAGAATATTAAAATGACCCTTAGAATTCTACCCAGACTAGTTCACGGGCCCAACTTTGGGCTCGAATATGTCCCACTATACACACCCAATTGGGGAAGTAAAAATACCCCAAGAAACTAGAACTAACTCAGATTCTAGCTATATAATTATTTTGCTAATCCCGGCCTATTACGGGGCCCAAAAATAAGCCCCAAATCTGTTCGCTGCACGGCCCAATTGGCCCTGAACCGGCCGGCCCAGCCGGCCCAATTCAGCCAAAGCCATCCCGATCCCCTGTTTCACCGAATAGGGGACGGGTTTCATGCTGGCGACCAGGGCCGCCGCCGGCCAAATTGAGGGCGGCCCGGCCGCCGGTGGCCGGGCCAGAGCCGGCCGCCGCCGCGGTCGGCCACCAATCTCCCCTTCTCTCTCTCAATTTCTCTCTTTTTCTCTCTCACATCCGCGCAGCACGTTACTGTGCCGGTGGCACGGCCATCCACCTTGGCCAGCCGGACCTCCACCGGATGCACACCCAGCGCCGGTGGAGGCGACAGGCTGGAGCTCAGGCCCGGCGAGGCGGCGAGCATGCCGCCGGGCCCGAACCAACCAGCGGCGCCACCACGCGAGAGAAGGGCCGATTGGCCCTCTCTCTTCTCTCTCTCCACCACCACCCCGCTGGACACCTCCCCCGGTGCCGGCGGGGTCGCCGGCCGAAGCTCAGGCCCGGCGAGGCGGCGAGCACGCCGCCGGGCCTGAACCAAGAATCGGCCAGCCTCCCTTTCTCTTGCTCTCTTTCATCTCTCTGTCTCTCGCGCTCTCTCTATCTCTCATGCTCTCTCTCTCTCTCTCTCTCTCTCTCTCTCTCCAGAGGCCAGGGGATTACCTGAAGGAAACAGAAGCCAGGATGATGGAGGGAGTCTCCCTCCATCACATATATAATCCCCTGCGTAACGCTTCAGTTTAAGGGTCCGAGAAAACAAAGCGCTTCGCTGAGAGCGAAGCGTCAGACAGCACAGGATCAAGTCCTGAACCTGGTTCACATGAACCAGGAACCGGGTACTACATCCTCCCCTCCTTATAAAAATTTCGGCCTCGAAATTGATACATGACCTCATAACTACGGATCAATCAAATTAATCAAAGGTCAACAATCTTAGATAGATAAATTACCTTCAAATAATTGTGGATACTTCGTTTTAATTTCTTCCTCCAGCTTCCAAGTAGCCTCCCTCTCAGAGTGATTATTCCACTGAACTTTGACATAAGGGATGGTACGACGCCTCAGAACCTGATCCTTGCAGTCCATGATACGCACAGGATGTTCCTCATATGATAAATCCTTCCTCAACTGAATAGGCTCATAAGCTATAACATGACTATGATCTGAAACATACTTCCTCAACATAGATACATGGAATACATTATGAACACCAGATAAAATCGGAGGCAGTGCTAAGCTGTATGCAACCTCCCCAACATTGCTCAAGATCTCAAAAGGTCTAATATAGCGTGGACTAAGCTTTCCTCTAATCCCGAATCTCATCACATCCTTGGTTGGTGATACCCTTAAGAAAACATGATCCTCAACCTGAAATTCTAACTCTCTTCTTCTGACGTCAGCATAACTCTTTTGCCTGCTCTGAGCTGTACAAAGATGCTCCCTAATCAAATGCACCTTGTCAACTGTCTGCTAGATTAGCTCAGGGCCTAGCAATTTTCTTTCCCCTACGTCATCCCAACATAAAGGAGATCTGCACCTCCTACCATACAAAGCCTCAAATGGGGCCATCTGGATACTGGCTTGATAACTATTGTTATAAGCAAACTCCACCAAGGATAAGTGGTTATCCCAAGCCCCACCCAAGTCCATTACACAGGCGCGCAACATATCTTCTAGAATATGTATGGTCCTTTCTAACTGTCCGTCTGACTGGGGATGATAAGCCGTACTGAAATTCAATTTGGTCCACAAGGCTTTATGAAGACTCTTCCAAAACTGTGATACAAATCTGGTATCCCGGTCAGATACAATAGAGACAGGAACACCATGGAGTCTCACAATCTGCTCCAAATACAAGCTAGCCAATCTATCGCTCGAGACTCCAACTCTGAAAGGTAGGAAATGAGCTGACTTTGTCAGTCTGTCCATAATAACCCAAACAGCATCATTACTCCTAGGAGTTTTGGGCAGACCAGTCACAAAATCCATAGTAATCTTTTCTCATTTCCACTAAGGAATCATCAAAGATTGAAGAGGTCCTGCAGGTTTTTGATTCTCGGCCTTCACCCGCTGACATACTAAGCACTTGGCCACAAACTGAGCAATATCCCTCTTCATCCCTTTCCACCAAAAATTCTCCTTTAAGTCTCTATACATTTTAGTACCACCAGGATGCACAGTATAGGGAGAGTAGTGAGCCTCCCTCAAAATCTCGGCTTTCAACTCCTCATTGCTAGGTACACAAAGTCTGCCTTCAAATCTCAGGGATCCATCATCCATTACATAAAATCCACTCTGATCTCCTGACTGAACAGCAACTTTAATTCTTTGAAGATCTGGATCTTCCATCTGGGAGGACTTAATTCTGACAATAAGAGTCGGCTGAAGAATAAGTGCAGCAACAAGTCCATCAGACTGCTGTACTCTCAGTCCAATCTCCCACCTCTCGAGGTCCTTCAGAATGTGAGGCTGGGAGGTAAGCATAGCAGCTAACTCAGAAGAGGTCTTCCTACTCAAAGCATCAGCCACAATATTAGCCTTCCCTGGATGATAATGTAGATTCAGATCATAGTCCTTCAGAAGTTCCAACCACCTCCTCTGCCTCAAATTGAGCTCCTTCTGTGTGAAGATATATTTTAGACTCTTATGGTCTGTATACACATCACACGACACCCCATAGAGATAATGCCGCCAAATCTTCAAAGCAAAAACCACCGCAGCTAATTCCAGATCATGAGTAGGATAGTTCTGCTCATAAGGCTTCAGCTGTCTGGAAGCATAGGCTATCACCTTTCCATTCTGCATTAGGACACATCCCAATCCTTTCTGAGAGGCATCAGTATAAAGTGTAAAACCCTCAGATCCTGTCGGAAGAACAAGGATGGGAGCTGATACCAAACGCTGCTTTAGCTCCTAAAAACTTTCCTCACACTCCTCTGACCAGTCAAACTTTACTCGTTTCTGGGTTAAACGAGTTAGGGGTAGAGCGATGCGAGAGAAGTCTTCCACAAATTTTCGATAATACCCGGCTAGCCCCAAGAAGCTTCTGACTTCAGCCACATTAGAAGGTCGGCTCCAGCTAATAATAGCTTCAATCTTCTTCGGGTCCACATAAATGTCATTCATAGAAATTACGTGACCCAAGAAAGCTACTTGGTCCAACCAAAACTCACACTTCTGCAGCTTGGCATAAAGCTTCTTCTCCCGAAGAGTCTGAAGCACAATCCTCAAGTGATCCTCATGCTCCCTGAGACTCTTAGAATAGATCAAAATATCATCAATAAATACAACCACAAACTAATCCAAGTATGACCTAAATATTCTGTTCATCAAATCCATGAACGCTGCGGGGCATTAGTCAAACCAAACGGCATCACCAAAAACTCATAATGGCCATATCTAGTTCTGAAAGCTGTCTTAGGCACATCCCCATCCTTGACTTTAAGCTGATGATAACCTGACCTGAGATCAATCTTAGAGAATACCCGAGCTCCTTGAAGTTGGTCAAACAAGTCATCAATCCTCGGCAAAGGGTACTTATTTCGCACTGTCACCTTGTTAATTTCCCGGTAATCAATGCATAGACGAAGACTGTCATCCTTCTTCTTAACAAATAGAACTGGAGCACCCCAAGGAGAAGCACTAGGCCTGATAAATCCCCGATCTAGGAGTTCCTGCAATTGGTCCTTCAACTCTTTTAGCTCAGCCGGGGCCATACGATAAGGGGCCTTGGATATAGGTCCAGTTCCAGGAATCAAATCAATGGAGAACTCAACCTCCCGGTCAGGGGGCAACTCCGATAATTCATCCGGAAAGACATCAGGGAATTCTCTAGCTATAGGAATATCCTCCAACTTGGCCTCTTTCTTTTGAAGATCATTAATAACAGCAAGAAATACTTGGCCACCACTCCTCAGATACTTTTCAGCCTGTAGTGCCGAAATAAACACTGAGGCTAGAAGTTTCTGGCCACCAGTAAAACTAAATTCGGGCTGACAAGGAATTTTGAAGTTGACGATCTTCCTGAAACAGTCTACAGAAGCATGATAGGAAGCTAACCAATCCATGCCAAGGATAACATCAAAGAATTTCAGTGGAAGGACAATAAGATTGGCATTCAGCTTCCTATCCTCAATGATAATCAAGCAGGATTTGCATACAGTATCAACTTTCATAGTATCACCATTTGGAAAGGCAATGTGTAATTCATGGTCTAGAGGTTCAGATGTCAATGATGCATTCTTGCCAAGGTAGGTGTCAGATATAAACGAATGTGTGGCACCCGGATCAATTAGAGTCTGAGCATAATCATTGCCTATCTTAATCATTCCTGTTAAATTAGTTGTGGTTAATATCATCATAAGCTAAAGTGTCAGGTTTCTCTAAGTATAATGTCATCAAAATATGTTCTCTACGTGTTATCATGTCAATATGTCCATGTCATAACTGAGCTCTGATACCACTAAAGCTGTCACGCCCCAGACCCAAATATCGGGCTAGGGTGACAACCCGCCGCGTGCCGGGCACACAAGGCGTCACAAAATTTTTACACATAACACCATTATATATATAATCAAGCCAAATTCATCACTGAGTACAAAAGTTTTGGGTTACAAACCCTTACACACCACAATAATAAGGTTTGGGCATCAAGCCCTACACATAAGTAGTACTGGGGTTACAACAAAATAATGGGTCTTGATTTATTTAATAGATGATCCATCACCCCAACCATCCATCTTCAATCTCGTGGCTCTGACAAAAATTTTGTAAGATTTTTATGAGCTTACACTCAATAAGTAAGCCACGTTATATAGTCAATTCATAGCATAACAATCTATAAGCACATAAATGATTTGCATGCTTAAACATTCCACAAATACTCAAACATGCAATGTAAGTAAACCCACTGTTTATACCCTCAATGGTAGTGGTAAATGTGACCCACGGCCCTGCAATATCCCAATAGTGTACCAACAAGCATCCCCCTACTGAAAGGGTCCAGATACCAGGGTCACGCCATATCATAATCCACCAGAACACATACTCTATATGTGTGATGCCACCTCGAACCAAGCAGAACACATCCTCTAGATGTGTGATGCCACCTCATAGTAACTCAGAACACATCCTCTAGATGCGTGATGCCATCTCGGACCAAGCAGAACACATCCTCTAGATGTGTGAATGGCATAAATAAACAGAACACATCCTCTAGACGTGTATGTGGCATAAATCATCAGAACACATCCTCTAGATGTGTGTGGCATAAATCATCAGAACACATCCTCTAGATGTGTGTGTGGTATGACATGATAAAGGAGAACCGTGGCGACACATAACAGTACCTCACATCATTCACAAACATATCAATAACATCTTTATATTGCATAAACATTTGATTATACTTACATAACAATTGCATGTAATATATCACATCAATGTCATAATAACTGCATCTCTCATGCATAACGTCCACATATGAAATCATTCTCAATCATAGCACATAAACAACAATGTATTCATAATATTCATCTACTTACAATTTAGCCAATATCCATAACAATTCTTCATGTCACAATATAATTCATAATTTAAATATTCATATAATTTATTAAATACTGATAACTGGCTTACTTACCTCAGTACGTAATCCAACAGGTATATATATCAGCTAGTCAGATGTCTGAGCACCTACAGGATCATTTTACACAATTAATTTATTAGAATAAGAATATTAAAATGACCCTTAGAATTCTACCCAGACTAGTTTACGGGCCCAACTTTGGGCTCGAATATCTCCCACTATACACACTCAATTAGGGAAGTAAAAATACCCCAAGAAACAAGAATTAACCCAGATTCTAGCCATATAATTATTTTGCTAATCCCGGCCCACTACGGGGCCCAAAAATCAGCCCCAAATCTATTCGTTGTACGGCCCAATTGGCCCTGAACCGGCCGGCCCAGCCGGCCCAATTCAACCAAAGCCATCCCGATCCCCTGTTTCACCGAACAGGGGACAGGTTTCATGCCGGCGGCCAGAGCTACCACCGGACAAATTGAGGGTGGCCCGGCCGTCGGTGGTCGGGCCAGAGCCGGCCGCCGCCGCGATCAGCCACCAATCTCCCCTTCTCTCTCTCAATTTCTCTCTTTTTCTCTCTCACATCCGCGCGGCACGTTACTGTGCCGGCGGCATGGCCGGCCACCTTGGCCGGCCAGACCTCCATCGGATGCACGCCCGGTGCCAGTGGAGGTGACAGGCCAGAGCTCAGGCCCAGCGAGGCGGATAGCACGCCGCCGGGCCTGAACCAACCAGTTCGGCTTCCGCCACCGCAGAGAAGGGCCGATTGGCCCTCTCTCTCTTCTCTCTCTCCACCACCACCCCGTCAGACACCTCCCCCGGTGCCGGCGGGGTCACCGGCCGAAGCTCAGGCCCGGCGAGGCGGCGAGCACGCCGCCGGGCCTGAACCAAGAATCGGCCGGCCTCCCTCTCTCTTGCTCTCTTTCATCTCTCTGTCTCTCGCGCTCTCTCTGTCTCTCATGCTCTCTCTCTCTCTCTCTCTCTCTCTCTTCAGAGGCCAGGGGATTACCTGAAGGAAACGGAAGCCAGGATGATGGAGGGAGTCTCCCTCCATCACATATATAATCCCCTGCGTAACGCTTCAGTTTAAGGGTCCGAGAAAATGAAGCGCTTTGCTGAGAGCGAAGCGTCAGACAGCACAGAACCAAGTCCTGGACCTGGTTCACATGAACCGGGAACCGGGTACTACAGCGACCTTGAAAGATCTCGTCAAAGGTTAACGTCTGTGGATCAACTCAAGCTCATGGATTTAGGACATGAAGGAAGTTAGGTTTATATTATGGATTATGGCCTTGTAAAATTTCTTTTATGAAGTACGAAAGGGTACATAGTACAATGTAAGCTTTACCACCGACGAAAGTTTGTTATAATATTTATTTTCCACTTATACTCTGCCTTAAACTTGTAAAAATTAATTGCTGCTGTCCATCGGTATTTCTTGCTCCCTCCACCGTCGGAGGACGTATGATGGAAAGTGGAGCGTCGATATATGATGAGTGGATATTTAAAATATTTTTTAAGAGCATCGGGTCGCAAATGGATTTAGTCTATGTACCCTCGATCCATTCCGTTCTTGACTCGATTGGTCAGGCCAAACTCGAATCGTTTAATCCAGCAAGATCAAAAATTGAACCCAATTTGAAAAGCGAATCAGGCCTAGATTTTCTAATTTAATATTTTCATTTTCTTCTAGATATAATTTGGATTAAGAAAAATTATACCCTGTTGCTGCCAAGTCACGTTCCTTGAATGCCAGGGAAATGGAGGTCTTCTTCGTCGTGCTCCTGCAAGAAAAGTCCTCGGAGACCGATGCTCCGGTGGACCCTCCGATGCTCAAGTCAGTCACTCGGGAACAGACAAGAGTTAACTAGCAGATATGAGCTAGAGAACTGAAGTTTAGGATCCTTCCCTCGTTGTATGTGTGGGCTTTTATACATGTTCGGCGATCTCTCTTTTCTCACTTCCAGAAGGTTGCTGACTTCAAAGTGCCTTTGTCCACTAATGGACGAAAAGAAAGACTGATAGCGATGGATCGCAACCGCTTGTCAGAGGTGTCCCTCCTCGCCTGCCATCTTTCGAGTACGGCACTATGGGTGGCAGGCGGATATGGTGGCATTTGGCGTGCTCCGTTACAGGGTATGGCCACGCACTGTTGTAGGCGAATGATGGGTTATGTGGCTGCTGCAGGCGTTGGTGAGCCACATGGACGTGTCAGGTGGCTCGAGGCAGCAGGTCGCCAGCCCCGATGGCCTGATCAAAATGGAGGCTCGAGACATAGGCCGAGACTGAAGCTCAAGGCCAAGGCCGACGTTGATGCTTGAGGCCGAGGCCGAGGCCGATGCTGACGCTTGAGGCCGAGGTTGAAGCTCGAGGCTAAGGCCGAGGCCGACGCTCGAGGCCGAGGCCGAGGTTGAAGCTCAAGGCCGAGGCCGATGTTAACGCTCGAGGCCGAGTCTGAGGTTGAAGCTCGAGGCCGAGGCCAATGTTGATGCCTGAGGCCAAGGCTGAAGCTCGAGGCCAGGTTCTCCTCCCGGGCCTTGGCCTCCTGATGAAGTCAAGCAAGGCTCTAGGACTACGGCATGCTCTCCTTCTTGTACTTATTGGCCCACGCCATGGACTTTATAAGCACATCTGTGGAATGAGACATCGCCTCATGTAGGGCGATTGCACCATTGGTCATCTGCAGCAGAGGAATATGTTAACCACAAGAAGACTGAGATATCAGAAGATACGTCCGAAAACAAAAGGAACTCAAAGGATTACCTGGACAACGGAGACCATCACCATATCTAGGAGCGCAGAGTGGCTCATCCCCCGCGTCTCCTGCTCGGACTCGGCAGTCCGAAACTTCGACAAGAGACAGGTGGCCTACCTAGCGTCTGTCATCGAGCTGAGCACGGGTGCTGGCTGCACCATCTTCTCCTGTGGCCCTTCAGCCCGAGGGCGAGTCGGTGGCACGCTGATTGTTGGGATGAGCTCCCCGGCTCATCCCTCTGCTTCTCCGTCGCCTCCATCCCAGCTCTGGACCTTCTGGCGACTAGCTCCCCTTCTCCGGCAGTTGGGGGAACACTCTCTGGCTCGGCGGCAGCTGGAGGGCTGACGAACTGTAACCTGCCCCACCTCGGGCAGGTCAATGGTGGCAGGGGCTTCCTCTTCAAGGTCCACAATCACAACGGCGGCTTTGGTGGTGACCGGAATCTCTCCTTCCGCTATCTCGGTCCCGGTCGGCCTCGGGACCACTTCTCTAACCGGCGCTTCCTCAGTCGGCTCCTCTGCAGGCGTTGGAGCCTTAGGGACTTTAGCGGCTTGAGCCGGCTCGGCCCGCTCCTTCCTTCGAGCTTTCTTCACCGGCCTTGACATTTCCCCAGTTGCCGGCCTCTTTTGTTTCAAGGCGGCTTCAAATGCACCAGCGAAGAACTTCATCGCTGCATCCAAAAACGAGAATGTTAGCAATAACGTATAGCAATCTTCCGGTCGAGACAGAAGGAATCGGGCATCGTGCTCACCAATTGCGGGGCCAACTCGGCTTCTATCAGTTCTCTTAGGACAGGAGTTCCTTGTAGCCAGGGATTTGGCAGTTGGACAATTGGGTGAAGAGTTCCCTATCTCTCTTCCCCACGGTGGCATTATCATTGGAGTTGGTGTCCGGCTCCATCCAATCGGTCCTTACCCCCTCGACATGGGCAAAAAGGAAGCGGATTTTCATCCCCTAATCTTGGATGGAAGACCTAGGGGGAAGGCCCTACCTGGCCTGGCGGTGAAAGCCCACCAGGCCCTCTCACCTTGGCAGTGGAGCTTGTAGAAAGCCCGGAACAGTGATAGCCCGGGCTGAGCCTCCTGGAATAACAAAGAATGACAAAGGCACAAATGATCCGAATCGAGTTCGGAGTCAACTGCGCCGGCACTAGCCTATACCTGTCTAAAAGGTTCAGGAAAAAGGGGTGGAAAGGAAGGCGCAGCCCGCACCGAAAAAATTCCTCATATAGACGACCCGACCAGGGTAGGTGGAGGTCACTCTATCTTTGGGTCCCGACGCAGACAAATGAATGAAGCGGGGACCATGTACTTAGCCCTAATGGCCTCTACGTCTTTGGGGGTCACAGTTGAGGCTACTCCTAACGGACCTGCTGGATCAAGACTCACCGCCGGAGGTTGTCCCGGATGGCGGGAGGACACGGGAACTGCCCTAATAGGGGAGGCTGAGGAAGAAGGAGGTCCGGTTGTTGTCGATCGATCGCGGATGGTAACGCCACCCACCGACCGGGGCATCTGGCTAACTGAAGGGGTTTGGTCTTCACTATTGGAATGGGATGTTTTTACTATAGGTCTCTTACCCTCCCTAACGGCACGGCGGTCCATGGATGAAAATGAAAGATGAAACTAACCTGGAAATCAAATAGAATTTGAAGACAAAAAGGGGCTCAGGTTGCAGAAGAATTTAGGAGAAGGAAAGCTGGAAGAAGGCGATGGCAATGTAAAAGCTTTCCCAAGCCCTTGGGGCGCTTTTATACCCCCATCTCCGGACAACAATAATTGAGGCCTCACCACATGACACTTTCCTATTACGCCACGAGCTGTCCGCCGAAAATCTTGCCTACACCTGAGATGTGCCACCTCGATTCGCCCGAGGAGCGTGATTCCCGACCAATCGGGGCATAGAAAACGGAGAGGCGATGATGACCTTTACCTTTTTCCATTCCCCCAATAGGCTTCCTCTTTGAGGCATCCGTCAGCGCTAACGCACTCAGCTCCCACACTGACCGCATCTGATTGTGAAATGGATTTCTCAAAAGCGACACTGCCTCGGGACAGAGTCGACCATGTCGAGCATCTCCACCAAGCCCCGAGCATCTCCAAGTCGGCCAAGTCAGCCCCGACCTTCCCTGGTCGGCCTCGCTCGGCCCTGGCATCTTCAAGTCGGCAAGTCGGCCCCGACCTTCCCTGGTCGGCCCCGTTCGCCTCGGCATCTCCAAGTCGGCCAAGTCGGCCCCGACCTTCCCTGGTCAGCCTCGGCATCTCCAAGTCAGCCAAGTCGGCCCGACCTTCCCTGGTCGGCCCCGCTCGGCCCCGGCATCTCCAAGTCGGCCCCGACCTTCCCTGGTTGGCCCCGCTCGGTCCCGGCATCTCCAAGTCGGCCTCGACCTTCCCTGGTTGGCCCCGCCCTGGCATCTTCAGGTTGGCCGAGTCGGTCCTGCACGGCCTCGGTGCCCTCAGGAGGGTCGAGGCTATCTCAAGTCGGCCCCAGAACGGTCCTGGCTATTCATGCCGCCATCCTTCTGACTCGCGCCGCTGGCATCCCCAGGCCCAACTATCCATTGTCCACGCTGCTGATGGGACTGGACCTAACTACCTGTCAGCCCTATTGACTGATGGGACGTAGCTCACCAACCGCCATTTTCCCTTTCCGATGGGACATGATCCACCAATTAGTCCAAATTCACGCAACCCCACGAACCCCACAGACATTTCTTTCTTACGGAACTCCATGTGGTTGTACAGATGTCAACCCCTATAAAAGGGTAAGTTCACTCAGGAACAAGGTACGAAAACTCATACACTCGCTACCCTGATACCCAAAAAGGGTTTTCCCCTTTTCGAGGACTCATTTTTTTTTCCTAGAGCTCGTCTGAGCTCTCCCTCAGCTGTGACCCCAGTTACTGACTTGAGCGTCGGAGGGTCCCCACCGGAGCATCCCTTCGGTCTCAAAACTTTTTGCAGGCCATCCGATCAGGCGTGGGACCGCGGATTAAGCAGCTCTCTTCTCCCAACGTTCAAGACCGATGATCAGGCATCATCAGAATGTATACAACATTCAATCCAATTGGATCTAAGGCGTACACTAACAGAACTACCATATGGGATGTAGACCAAGACAATTAGTAATCACCATATTAGCATTTTGAATTAAAATATTTTATCAAGAGAATGGCTTAACTCTATTCTTGGTTAAACTAAAAGTCAATTTAGTTGGTGAAAATTTTTAAAATTTGCCAATGTAGTTAGTACTTTTGTTCAGCATTCCTACAAATTGTACCAATCTACTTACGTTAAAATTTGACCTTTCATTTGTCAACTAAGGAAGATCTCTTAGATCGACCAAACAATGTTTTCCATACCACTAGCTTGGTTTCTTGGTCCTGAAAAAAAGCATTAGGGGAGACTTTAAGCACTACAAGAAAATTAAAATATAGCGACACCAAAATGCGTCGCTAATGCATCGCTAAATAAGCTATAGCGATGCATTAGCGACGCAATAAAGGCATCGCTAAAATGTTCGTCGCAATTTTAATTTATCGCAATTGCGTCTCTAAACAGCGACTCTCTGCGACGCCCTAAATGCGTCGCAATATATTGCGACGCCCCTAAATGCGTCGCAATATTGCGATGCAGCCTAAATGTATCGCTACTTTAAAAATAATTTTTTAAAAATATTTACAACGAAAAATCTCATCGCAATTGCATCCCTAGTTAATTTATTTATTTTTTAAAAAAATTAAAATAAAATATTTTTAATTTTTTAAATTAATTGCGACAAAAATAGCATCGCTAATTTATTTATTTATTTTTTAAAAAAATAAATAAATTAATTTTTAATTTTTTAAAAATAATTGCAATGCCCCTAAATGCGTCATAATATTGTGACGCATACTAATGCGCCGCTACTTAAAAAATAAATTTTTAAAAATATTTACGATGAAAAATCTTTTGTAATTGCGACGCTTATTAATTAATTAATTTTTAAAAAAATTAAAATAAAATAATTTTTAATTTTTTTAAATTAATTACGATGAAAATAGCGTCGCTAATTAATTTATTTATTTTTTAAAAAATAAAGTAAATTAATTTTTAATTTTTAAAGTAAATTAATTAATTTATTTTAAAAAATAAAATAATATGAATTAAACTTCCTAATACAATGTAATTGCTAATACAATTGACCAAAACAATCATTACAAAATTTTCAAAAATAGATAAAAAATTATTTTATTAATTATTTAAAATTTTCATATATGAAACAGAAAAAATAAAAAAATACATCAAGCAGTGAAAAAAATACATCATGTATCTGCAGGCGGCTGTGGAGGCTACGGAGGCTAGAATGGACCCTGCAACATAAGACAAACTAAATCCTGCATCTGACGCATCTGCTCTCTCATCTCTGCAAGCTACTAGGATGAGTCAGAATATTCTACTGCTACATGTCCAAGCTCGCCATGTTTATTCCAAATGATATAAGTTGAGAGGAAACCATAAGTACAAATGTGAGCTTGAATGGCATGCAAGGTTTGCATGAGTATATTTACACATTTGCGGCAAGGACATAATGTTTCATCATTTGAATTCAAGCAGTTACGTGCTACGTCTAGGAATTGGATAACTCCATCCTTGAAACGTTGTGACACACGATTTATTTCGTGAATCCAACTGCGATCCATTTCTGCAGGATATCAATCCAACTAAACAATTCAATTACTAGTTTCATATTTATATGTCATCATATCATTATGTCACCATATCATATTATGACATTATGTCATATTATATCATATCAAAACGTGTCATATCATATCATGTCAAAATGTGTCATATCATATTAGAATATAGTAAACAATAGATGGCACAATTTCATATTAAAACAGTATACTTGATTTTTTTATCATAGCCCCGTTCACAACACCCCCCCCCCCCCGGAACCTCTCTAGAATGGATGAGACCAACGATCCCTCCCCCACCACCAGCTCTCCTTCTTCATCCCCCCCCAAAGCTCTCTGGAATCTGGAATGGCTGAGACCAACGATTCTTCCCCCCCCCCCCCCCAAAAGCTCTCTGGAATCTAGAATGGCTGAGACCAATGATTCCCCCCCCCCCTCCAAACAAGCTCCCTGGATGCTTCTTCCCCACCCCACCCCACCTCCCAACAAGCTCCCTGGAACCCCCCCAATGATGCTTCTTCCCCCGCCCCTCCAAAACAAGCTCCCTGGATGCTTCTCCCTTCCTCCCCCCCCCCCCCAACAAGCTCCCTGGAACGGCCCCTGTTTCTCCCCCCTCAACGATGCTTCTTCTTGTCCCCCCCCCCCCCAAAGCTTCCTGGAACGGCTGAGAACCCCCCCTCTCAAGCTCCCTGGAACAATGCTTCTTAGATGCCCTAGAACGATGCTTCTCAGCCCCGCCCCCCCGCCGCAAATCCCTGTCACAATTTTTCCCAGCCCCCCCCCCCCCCCCCCCAAAACACAACCACGTCAGGGACTCGAAAGCTAGGGTTTGGGTTGTTTTAAACGAAAACTAGGGTAGAAGAAAAACTAGATAACTCGGCCTAGTTTCCCTCCTCTCTTTAACTAGGGTTGGGTTTGATTAAGAGATGCATACCTGGATCAACGATGATAGCAATGAAGTTCTCCCGTGGCTGCTTAGAAATAGGGTTTAACCCTTCTTCTTTCCTCGCACTCGCGTAAGGCGTAGATGAAAAGAAGAGGTAGTTAGGGCGATTCTTCTAATTAACTTTTTTTAATTAATTTTTATTTATATTAGATATTCATTGCAAAAAAATAAAATATTCATTGTTGAATATATTATTTTTATTATTTTTTTAAAAAAATAACTTTTGCAATGAATTAAAGTTTGTTGCTAATAATTGGAGTTTTAATAATGAATTTATTCATAGCAGAAATAGTAATTCGTTGCTGAAAGTTTTTGGTGCCAAAAATTTTCCCACAAAAATGAATATTATGTGGTGCTAAAACATTCAATAACGAATATTTTTAATCACCACAAAAAATATTCATTACAAAAAGTCCTTCCTAATTAATTACAAATTTTCAACAATAAATATTTGTATTCATAGCAAATATCCACTTTCACCAATGAATTTTAAAATTCATTGCAAAAAAATTCATTGTTGAAAGGAAAAATCTTGTAGTGTCCTTCCGAACCTTCTGGTGAACTTCCTCCTTGATAGATCTCCGGATATCGTCTATATGCTTGGGAGGAATATCGCCAGAACCATGCGAACTGGAGCCCTGATGGAGAAAATATCTTGAAGCTATGGTGCCCAAACCATAGACCCTATGGTCTCGCGGCTGGGCACCAACAGCCTCCAAAAATACACGTCGACTCTCCTCTTGTGAGAGTTCGATGGGCGGCCCCCTATCAGTGAAGTCGACCTGCGAAGCCTAAGACTGAAGCTCCTTGACTCGTGCCTTTGAATTATAAAATCAATGATAAATGAATCAATATATAAAGCTGAATAAAATTTTAGAAATTAAATAAATAAAATATAAAGCTAATTTCTTACCCCAACCTCCCATGATCGTGTATCGACCCAGGAACCGTCCTTCCTGATGTGTGTCGCCCTGAATAGATGAAACTCACTAGGATCTCTACCCTCCTGCTCGGACTATAAAAGCAGAAGAAAGAATATAAATGCAACTATTTGTAAATGACTAAATTAGTATTTAAATTATTTATGTTTTCTTACCATACGCCGCTTGTGCTCCTGAATAGAAATGGAACCCGTAGTGTGACAGGAGAGGCCTGTGCCACGACTGACCTTCTCAGATCGGCGGTTCGTGCTGGCTGATGCGGACCTCCTAATCCATACCTCGGACTGCCACGCCTGCTGCCAACTGGCCCAAATACCCTTCGGCACATACTCTGGACGGTCACCCGAACTCCTCCAATGATAAATAATGTCGGAGTATCAGCGTGCCGCAAGAGCATTCCATGCTACCCTAATGGCATTATAGATGGTAGGGTCCCACGTAAACTTTTTCTGCATTGAAATAAACAGTTAGTTTCAGAATATATTAAGATTAAAAAATTTTATATCAGTTATAAAATGTATTTAAAAAGTTTACCTAAAACTCTGAAAAATAAAACTCCCTCATGGTTGTAGATACATGGTGCCAATCGTAGCCACTGGGATCAGCACGGCTCTGAAATATAGAGCTGATCCGGCTCATACAGTATGCTGCTCAAAAAGCTGTTAAAAAAACTAATTAAAATAAGTAATTAACTTAAAAACATAAACATATAGTTACAATTAGTATATACTTACAGCCCATCGGCATCCAATCGAAGTACGGTGCGACCGACCAAAGAAGAACTCTCAGAGGTCTGTGCCGATTGGGTAGAGGAAAATACAAGATGAGCATCGACGTTTGGAGAGGCAGAAGTCCATGCATCAGGGCTGGTAGTGGGATGTGACGCAGTAGAGCTATGACCGTCAGGGGTAGATCTACCTCGGTCCGTCATACTGTAAATACTAAAGATTAATGCAATGCAATATAATTACGAATAATTAATAAATATACAAAAAATTTATATACAAAATTGAATGAACCTATATCTTTAATCGGTGTCATTTGTTTCGTGAAATGTTGGTTCAACATCCGATGTCGTATCAGACTGTGATTCAGTTTCATTATCATTGGAAGGAAACCGAACATTTGCATCCTTAATTTCTTGGACAGCACCATTTGGATCTCTAAGTGATGTTTTAGGAGCCCTTGTGTCGTCCTCAATTGCATGCATTTTCATCTCATCCTCTTGAAATGCAGGGCACTCAGTTGATTGACTTGATGAACTCTCATCTAATATGATTGTTGAACGTAGAATGATTTTAGAAACAGCCCACCAATCTCGCTTGTCGTTGCGCAAACTTGGATATCCGTAGTAAAACACTTGCTGAGCTTGGGATGCAAGAATGAATGGTTCATATTTCTACAATCTTCATCGATGGTTTACTTCAACTAGATTGTAGTCGTTATGAACCCTTTTACCGACAAGAATTATTGGATCAAACCAATCACAATGAAACAATACAGTTTGTTTCATAGGCCAACCGGGATATTCAACTTCGACCACCTCTACTAACTTTCCATAATAATCCTGCATATTTGCTCAGCACTTTGTCCTTTAACACATACGTCCCAATTCTGCGTCCCTCTTGAAGATGCTAGTTGTTCAATTTGAAATTTGTATCCATTAACAAAATAGCCAGTATAGGTAGTTACGGTCTTCAATGGCCACTGCGCTAGACATTTAATGAAAATATTGTCGGTTGTGAACCGTGGACCGCTTACCTATAAATTAATAAGCTATTCACAATCAATTCGAAAAATAAAAGCCATTATTGTAATTGATTGAGTGATAGTACTCACAAATTCATAAAACCAATAAGCGAACTCTGTAATAATTGGAATTTCCTCCTCAAGCCTTTCCATGGATGCAGAAGTAATGACTGCGGCAAATAACTCCTTAAAGAATAAGCTGAGCTGTGTCAATGCCTTCCACACATGTTGCGGAAGCAACTCATGAAAAGCTATGGGCAATAACCGTTACATGAAAACATGACAGTCATGACTCTTCATACCAAACAACTTGAGCTTATGCATGTCCACACACCTACCGATATTTGAAGCATAACCATCAGGAAATTTTAATCCTCTAATCCAGTTACATAAAACTTCTCGTAAATTTTTGTCAAGAGTGTAACAGTATTTAGGATAGGTCCCGTCAGCATTCCTTCTCAAATCACCTCTTCTGCAATACTGATTAAGTTCTTCTCTCGACTTTGCAGTGTCTTTGATTTTTCCCGGGATGTTTAGTACAGTGTTAAATATGTTATCAATGTAAATACATCTGAATCATACATGCAATGAGGGCATGCCAAACGCCTAGAAGTGCTCCAACCAGACAACATTGCATATGCCGGAAAGTCACTGATTGTCCACATCAAAGCAGCTCTCATGATGAAATTTTCTTTTATAGAAATGTCGTAGGCTATGACTCCTGTTTCCCACAACATTTTCAATTCGGCTACCAGTGGTTGTAAGAAGACATCAATCTTCTCTTTTGGATTTGATGGTCTTGGAACCAAAACTGTCAAAAACATTGCAGTATCTTTCATGCACTTCCACGGTGGAAGATTATATACAGTCAGTATTACAGGCCAACATGAATATTGTTGCCCCGCTTGACCAAACGGTTGGAAGCCATCGGTACAAAGACCTAATCTCACATTCCTTATTTCTTCTGCGAAATCAGGATGATTTTCATTAAAATTCTTCCAAGCTTTTGAATCTGATAGATGTCGCATTTCATCTTCTTTAGACTCATGTTCAGCATGCCATCTCATAGCAGCAGCAGTAGCCTCAGATCTGTATAATCTCTAGAGGCATGGAGTAAGAGGGAAGTAATGCATCCTCTTGTAAGGCACACTTTTCCTCCTACTTGTACTAGCTCCCCCTTCGCCGTTTTTGTACCTCGATTGCCCACAAATCTTACACCATCTCAGCTCTGAGTCCTCATCCCAATATATCATACAATTATTCAAGCAACAATCGATCTTATTAATTGGGAGCCCAAGGCCACGCAATAACTTCTTCGTTGAGTAGAAACTGTCTGCTACAACATTATGATTTGGCAAAACTTCCTTCATTAAGCCAGCTACAGCATTGAATGCCTTTTCTGATAATCGATGTTCCGCCTTAATATTCAACAACTGAGCAGCCATAGACAATTGGGAATGATTCTCACAACCAGGATACAATTCTTGATTTGCAGAACACAACATATCATAAAATTATTGTGCATCTGGATTTGGTTCTTCTATAAATGTATTCCGATTGAATTCGTTACCCGATGCATTCATCACCATTTCTTCGTATGCGTTTTAATCCACAAATGGTTCATCATTGGGATTTGACACTTCTTGGCTAATGACAGCTGCAAACATTTCCTCAGTTTCACCATGACAGTTCCAAACATCATACCCAGAAACAAACCCCTTTTTATACAAGTGCACCTTCACAGTTTCAACATCTCTATAGGCTTTATTCTGACACTTGCGTAAGTTGCAGGAGCACCTGATCCTCAGCCCATCCATCCATTCGGGTTGACTACATGCAATTGCAATAAATTCTTCCAATCCATTCAGAAAATCTGGATTAAGCAACCCATCTTTTAACTTTACATATATCCACGAGCGAGCCCCACTCATTTTTGACCGACTTATACAATTCCTGGTAAACCATTAAAGGAGACAACAATATAATTTTGCATTAGTCATTATAGCAATAGATTAATTCTTTTACACATCGAAGGCAAATAACAAATATTGTGCCTATCCAGGACCGAGGCCCAGGACCGGGGTCCATTCAATCATTAGACTTCACAAGTAAGCAAGTGTCCTAAATGAATTCCACTTTCACTCCACTAGGACTTAGGTAAGGCCCTATCCCATTTAAGATTATTTTATGTGATATGTTATTCTGCTAGAAATTATCATCGTTTACGTTGAAATTTCGGCAGCAATTCTCCATATGTTCTCCTAAATGTGTGGCTTATATGCCACACTAGAAGAACGTATGAGGATATACAAACTGCAAGCTCAACTAACGATGACGAATAGCAGACAAACATATCGCAAAAAATAATCTCAAACTAACGATGTCGTGGCCGTGGCCTCAGGGGTGGAGGAAAAACCCCACCCCCTTTTTTAAAAAAATGGTGGCTTGGCCACCGTGGCCAGGCCACGGCCGCGGCCTTGGCCGAAAACGGGAGGGGTGAGGAGGGGAGGGGGGGAGGGGCCCTCACCTCAAGTGGGGGGGGGCGCCGCCGCCGAGGGTTTCCTTGCGCCGGGGGAGGGGGCGGGACGAGCCGGAGGAGGGGACGCCGGAGGAGGGGGCGGGAGCTAGGTTTAGGGCGAGAAGAAGAAGAAGAAGAGGCTTGGGGGGAGGGGACTGCACGAGGGAGTTTATATATTAGGGATTAGCCCGCTAATCCCTTGCTAATTTTTTTAATATAATACGGATTAGCGACGCAATTTTGTGTCGCTAATTTGGCCGGCGGAATTTTTTTTATTTTTAGGAAATTAGCGATGCAAATAATTGCGTCACTAATGCATCGCTAGTTTGGCGGCAAGTTTCTGCAGGAACTTTTTTTATTTTATAATTATAAAACAAATTTATTTTTTTAAAAAAAATTGTGACGCACTAGTTGCATCGCAATATTTTTATTTTAAATTATATTTTAACAAAATTATTTTTAAAAAAAATTTGCGATGCACTGAATTGCATCGCAATATTTTTATTTTATAATTATTTTATAAAAATTAATTTTTTTCAAAAAATTTACAATGGATCGAAGCCATTATCCCGATCAGTGATGATCCGACGGTTGCGATCGATCCAAGCCATGATCCCGATCAGCGATGATCGATATTCGACCATTGCGATCCATCCGTTTGATGATGATCCGACAGTTGTGATCGATCTAAGCCATGATTTCGATCGATAATGATCGATCTCGGATCGATGCAAACAATTCGATCGGCGATGATCCGACGGTTGTGATCGATCCAAGTCAAGATCTCGATCGGCGATGATCGATCTCAGACCGTTGCGATCAATCCGAACGGCGATGATCCAACGGTTGCGATCGATCCAAGCCATGATCTCGATCGGTGATAATCGATCTCAGACCGTTGCGATCAACCCGATCGGCGATGATCGATCTTGGAATGTTGCGATCAATCCGATCGGCGATGATCTGACGGTTGCGATCGATCCAAGCCATGATCACGATCGGTGATGATCGATCTCGGACCGTTGCGATCAACCTGATCAGCGATGATCGATCTCGAACCGTTGCGATCAATCCGATCGATGAAGATCCGATGGTTGCAATCGATCCAAGCCATGATCCCGATCGACAATGATCGATCTTAGACCTTTGCGATCAACTCGATCGGCAATGATCCGACAGTTGTGATCGATCGAAGCCATGATCCCGATCGGTGATGATCGATCTCGGACCATTGCGATCAACCCGATTGGCGATGATCTGACGTTTGCGATCAATCCAACTCATAATCCCGATCGGCGATGATCGATCTCGGACCGTTGCGATCAATCCGATCGGTGACGATCCGACGGTTGCGATCGATCCAAGCCATGATCCCGATCGGCAATGATCGATATCGGACCATTGCGATCAACCCAATCGGCGATGATTGATCTCGGACCGTTACGATCAATCCGATCGGCGATGATCCGACAATTGCGATCGATCCAAGCCAAGATCCCGATCGGTGATGATCGATCTTGGACTATTGCGATCGAACCGATCGGCGACGATCCAATGGTTGCAATCGATCCAAGCCATGATCCTAATCGGCGATGATCGATCTCCAACCATTGCGATCCATCCGATCGGCGATGATCCGACGGTTGCGATCGATCCAAGCCATGATCCCGATCGGCGATGATCGATCTCGAATCGTTGCGATCAATCCGATCAGCGATGATCTGACAGCTGCGATCGATCCAAACCATGATCATGATCGGCGATGATTGATCTTGGACCGTTGCGATCAATCCGATCGGCGACGATCCAATGGTTGCGATCAATCCAAGCCATGATCCCGATCGGTGATGATTGATCTCGGACTACTGCGATCAACCCGATCAATGACGTTCCGACGGTTGCGATCGATCGAAGCCATGATCCTGATTGATGATGATCGATCTCAGACAGTTGCGATCAACCCAATCGGCGACGATCCGACGGTTGCGATCGATCCAAGCTATGATCTCGATCGGCAATGATCGATCTCGGACCGTTGCGATCAATCTGATTGGCGATGATCCGACGGTTGCGATCGATCAAAGCCATGATCCCGATCGACGATGATCGATCTTGGACCATTGTGATCAATCTGATCGATGATGATCCAATGGTTGTGATCGATCGAAGCCATGATCCCGATGACGATGATCGATCTCAGACCATTGCGATCAATCTGATCGATGACGATCCAACGGTTGCGATCGATCGAAGCCATGATCCCGATCGACGATGATCGATCTCGGACCGTTGTGATCAATCTGATCAGTAATGATCCGATGATTGCGATCGATCCAAGCCATGATCCCGATCAGCGATGATCGATCTTGGACCGTTGCAATCAATCCGATCGGCGACGATCCGATGGTTACGATCGATCAAATCCATGATCCCGATCGGCGATGATCAATCTTGGACCGTTGAGATCAACCAGATCGGCGATGATCAATCTCGGACCATTGCGATCAATCCGATCGGCGATGATCCGATGGTTGCGATCGATCCAAGTCATGATCCCGATCGATGATGATCAATCTTGTACCGTTGTGATCAATTCGATCGGCAACGATCCGACGGTTGTGATCGATCCAAGCTATGATCCCGATCGGCGATGATCGATCTCGGACCGTTGCAATCAACCCGATCGGCGATGATTGATCTTGGACGGTTGCGATCAATCCGATCGGCGACGATCTGATGGTTTCGATCGATCCAAGCCAAGATACCGATCAGCGATGATCGATCTCGGACCGTTGCGATCCATCCGATCGGCGATGATTCGACGGTTGCGATCGATCCAAGCCATGATCCCGATCGGCGATGATCGATCTTCGACCATTGCGATCCATCCAATCAGCGATGATCCGATGGTTGTGATCGATCCAAGCCATGATCCCGATCGGCGATGATCGATCTCGGACCGTTGCGATCAATCCGATCGGTGATGATCCGACAGCTGCGATCGATCCAAGCCAAGATCCCGATTGGCGATGATAGATCTCGGACCATTGTGATCAATCCGATCGATGATGATCCAATGGTTGCGATCGATCCAAGCCATGATCCCGATCGGCGTTGATCGATCTCGGACCGTTGCGATCAACCCGATTGGCGATGATCGATCTCGGACAGTTGCCATCAATCTGATCGGCGACGATCCGATGGTTTCGATCGATCCAAGCCTGATCCCGATCGGTGATGATCGATCTTGGACCGTTTCGATCAACCTGATCCGTAATGATCCGATGGTTGCGATCGATCGAAGCCAAGATCCTGATCGGCGATGATTGATCTTGGACCGTTGCGATCAACCCGATCGGCGACGATCTGATGGTTGCGATCGATCCAAGCCATGATCTCGATCGGCGATGATCGATCTCGAACCGTTGCGATCAATCCGATTGGCGATGATCCGATGGTTGCGATCGATCGAAGCCATGATCCGGATCGACGATGATCGATCTCGGACTGTTGCGAACAATCTGATTGGCGACGATCCCACGGTTGCGATCGATCGAAGCCATAATCCTGATCGGCGATGATCGATCTCAAACTGTTGCGATCAATCTGATTGGTGACGATCCGATGGTTGTGATCGATCTAAGCCATGATCCCGATTGGCGATGATCAATCTTGGACTGTTGCAATCAATCCGATCGGCGACGATCTGACCGTTGCGATCGATCCAAGCCATTATCCCGATCAGTGATTATCGATCTTCGACCGTTGCGATCAATCCGATCGGTGACGATCCGACGGTTGCGATCAATCCAAGCCATGATCTCGATCGGCAATGATCGATCTCGGACCGTTGTGATCAACCCGATCGGAGACTATCCAATGGTTGCGATCGATCGAAGCCATGATCCCGATCGGCGATGATCGATCTCGAACCGTTGCGATCAACCCGATTGGCGATGGTCTGACGGTTGCGATCGATCCAAGCCATGATCCCGATCGGCGATGATCGATCTCATACCATTATGATCAATTAGATTGGCGACGATCCGACGATTGCGATCGATCCAAGCCATGATCCCGATCGATGATTGATCTCGGACCATTGCGATCAACCCGATCGGCGAAAATTCAACAGCTGCGATCGATCCAAGCTATGATCCCGATCGGCGATGATCGATCTTAGACCGTTGCGATCAATCCGATCGGCGACGATCAGACAGTTGCGATTAATCCAAGCCATGATCCCAATCGGCGATGATCGATCTCGGACCATTGCGATCAATCCGATCGGCGACGATCCGACGGTTGTGATTGATCCAAACCATGATCCCGATCGGCGATGATCGATCTCGAACCGTTGTGATCAACCCGATCGGCGATGATCGATCTCATACCGTTGTGATCAGTCCGATCGGTGACGATCCGACGGTTGTGATCGATCCAAGCCACGATCCCGATCGGCAATGATCGATCTCTGACCATTGCGTTCCATCCGATCGGCGACAATCCGACGGTTGCGATCGATCCAAGCCATGATCCCGATCGGCGATGATCGATCTCGGACCATTGCGATCAATCTGATCGACGATGATCCAACAGCTGGGATCGATCCAAGCCATGATCCCGATCGGCGATGATCGATCTTAGATAGTTGCGATCAATCCAATCGGCGACGATCCGACGGTTGCGATATATCCAAGCCATGATCCCGATCGGCGATGATCGATCTCGGACTATTGCGATCAACCCGATCGGCGATGATGGATCTTGCACCGTTGTGATCAATCCGATCGGTGACGATCCGACGGTTGCGATCGATCCAAGTCATGATCCCGATCGGCAATGATCGATCTCGAACTGTTGCAATCAATCCGATCAGCGATAATCCGACGGTTGCGATAGATCCAAGCCATGATCCCGATTGGCGATAATCGATCTCGGACCGTTGCGATCAATCCAATCGGCGACGATCTGACGGTTGCGATTGAATGAAGCCATGATCTCGATCGGCGATGATCGATATCGGACCGTTGCGATCAATCCGATCGGTGACGATCCAATGGTTGCGATCGATCGAAGCCATGATCCCGATCAATGATGATCGATCTCCGACCGTTGCGATCCATCCGATCGACGATGATCTGACGGTTGCGATCGATCCAAGCCATGATTCCGATCGGCGATGATCGATCTCGGACCATTGCGATCAATCAGATCGGCGACGATCCGACGGCTGCGATCGATCCAAGCCATGATCATGATCGACGATGATCGATCTCGGACCGTTGCGATCAATTCGATCGGCGACGATCCGATGGTTGCGATCTATCCAAGCCATGATCCAGATCGGCGATGATCGATCATGGACCGTTGTGATCAACCCAATCGGCGATGATCGATCTCGGATCATTGCAATCAATTCGATCGGCAATGATCTGACAGTTGTGATCGAAGCCATGATCCCGATCGGCGATGATCGATCTCGGACCGTTGTGATCAACCCAATCGGCGATGATCGATCTCGGACCATTGCGATCAATCCGATTGGCGATGATCCGATGGTTGTAATCGATCCAAGCCATGATCCCGATCGGTGATGATCAATCCCGGACCATTGCGATCAACCCAATCGGGTATGATCCGATGGTTGCGATCGATCGAAGCAATGATCCCGATCGGTGATGATCGATCTCGGATAGTTGCGATCAACCCGATCAGCAATGATCCGACGGTTGCGATCGATCCAAGCCATAATCTCGATCGGTGATGATCGATTTCGGATCGTTGTGATCAATCCAATCCGTGACGATCCGACGGTTGTGATCGATCGAAGCCATGATCCCGATCGGCGATGACGATCTCGGACCATTGCGATCAATACGATCAGCGACGATCTGACGGTTGCGATCGATCCAAGCCATGATCACGATCGGCGATGATCGATCTCGGACCGTTGCGATCAATACGATCGGCGACGATCTAACGGTTGTGATCGATCCAAGCCATAATCCCGATCAGCGATGATCGATCTCGGACCATTGCGATCAATCCGATCTGCGATGATCAGACGGTTGCGATCGATCCAAGCCATGATCCCGATCGGCGATGATCGATCTCGGACCGTTGCGATCAATCCGATCGGCGACGATCCGACGGTTGCGATCGATCCAAGCCATGATCCCGATAGGCGATGATCGATCCGATGCATGTACCAAAATTAATTTTTTTTTAAAATAATAGTGATGCATTTTATTGCGTTGCAATGTTTTATTTTTAATTTTTTTATCTTTTAATTATATTTTATAATAATTAATTTTTTAAATTTTTTGATTTATTGCATCACTAATACATCGCTATTTAATATAATTAATTTTTTAAAAATATTGCGATGCACTGAATTACGTCGCAATATTTTTATTTCATAATTATATTTTATAAAAATTAATTTTTCTTCAAAAACTTGCGACGCAACTTGTGGCATCGCAATGTTTTATTTTTAATTTTTTTAAAATTTTATTTTTTAAAAAAATTGCGACGCAATACTTGCGTCGCTAAATTAACATTTATTTTTTTATTTTCTGATTTATTGCATTGCTATTGCATCGCTATTTAACATAATTAATTTTTTTAAAAACATTTTGACGCACTGAGTTGCATCACAGTCTTTTATTTCATAATTATATTTATAAAAATTAATTTTATGATTTATGCATCGTTAATGCGTTGCTATTTAACATAATTAATTTTAAAAAAAAATTGCGACGCACTCAATTGCATCGCAATATTTTTATTTCATAATTATATTTTATAAAAATTAATTTTTCTTCATAAAATTGCGATGCACCCTGTGGCATCGCAATGTTTTATTTTTTATTTTTATAAAATTTATTTTTTTAAAAAATTGCGGTGCAATACTTGCGTCGCTAAATAAAAAATTATTTTTTTAATTTTTTGGTTTATTGCGTAGCTATTGCTTCACTATTTAACATAATTAATTTTTTAAAAAACATTGCGACGCATTGAATTACATCGCAATATTTTTATTTCATAATTATATTTTATAAAAAATATTTTTTCTTAAAATAATTACGACGCACCTTGTTGCATCGCAATGTAGCGACTCATTTTTTATGCGTCACTAAATTGCGACGCATCTAGTGGCGTCGCAATTTTTTATTTTTTATTTTTTTATATTTTAATTATATTTTATAAAATTTAAATTTTTTTTAAAAATTTATGAGCATTACTTATGTCGCTAAATAAAAAATTAATTTTTTTAATTATCTTATTTATTGCATCGCTAATGCATCGCTATTTTTTGTTGTCGCTGAGGCGTTGCAATTTGGTCGCAATTTAGCGACACAAAGATGCGTCACTAAATTTGTGTCGCTATTTCAGTATTTTTTTATAGTGAAGGAAAACCTTTAATGTTCTTCGTGATGATAGTTTTGAAAGGGTCCCTTACTTGTAAGGTGTAGAGCTGGCGAGTATGATAGATAAAGCAAAAAAAGATCTTTCCCAAGTCAATCAACTAAATCTTCATATGGATTAACTTGCTGCTTCAGATAAGGATAGCACCTCATAATGCTCGAAACTTCTTTGGAGAAAGGAAGTGGGCCAACCAACTAAGAAAAATGAGCGGTATCACGCATTAGCCCCCTAGAGCTTGATGCCCCATAAAGCTCGAAACTCCTTTAGGGAAAGAAAGTGGGCTAATCAACTAAGAAAGGTCCATTGCATCATGCATTACTACCTACCTATCTTGCAGTGTCATGGCTATCCAATCGAGCTGCCATATTCTCTTTTGTCCATGCTGGTAGTCTAGATTAGACCAACTCATATCAATTAGACTAGTTTTGTAATTTTGACTAGAGAGTTAAAATATCAAAACTTTTAATACACTAAAAGAATTTTTGGTTTTAGCTGCGCCCATTATTGACGCCATAAATATGTGTCGCTAAATAGCAACAAAATAGCGATGCCAAAAAATTTAGCCATAAATTTGCAAAGAATTAGTGACGAACAAAATTAGCGATACTATTAGCATCATTGATGCATTGCTAATTAGCGACGCTCTGCGCGGCATTGCTAATTAGTGAAGCCACTGAGGCCTCGCTAATTAGTGACCCACATGTGCATCGCTAATCAACGATTAGCGCGGTCCCATCCCCTTGGTCCGCATGCCAGAACCCTAGTTCTAACAGGCTGCCCTTCTCCCACGTGCTAGAACCCCCTCCTTGGCCCTACTCTTGCATTTTTTCGATGCCTAGCTAAATAACAAATTTTTCTCAAAGTGTTGCAGTTGTAGTCCTTATATACTTTACAGTTAACACAAAGCCTCTTGTTGGCAATCTTCTTGATGTTAAAGTGAAAGCAGACTCCAAAATTAATCCTAAGTTTAGCCATTAATCCTAAGTTTAGCCTTGGACTTGGTAGTCGACATGGCATCGATGGCTATTGTGAGCTTGGGGATATTGGCTCCGATCTATGGTGTGTCTTATATTCTACTATATCGGTATTGAAGACCTCCTGGCCATAAGATGGATGAGAGCTATTAGCACTAGCCATTATTAATTATAAATGATAAAAAGTAGAGATCAGAGTAAGAGAGATTAGGACAACTAATAAAAGACTAGAGAGAGATCAATAGAGTTTAGGAGGATTAAAAGGGCTTATAGGAAGATAAAAAAGACCTAGAAAAACTCTTTGAGCTTCTAAATGATCAAAATAATTTTAGAAATTGATCATTTATGGCCATTAAAAGAATAAATAGATCTTTTTAAGCAATAATAATTTTGGATACCCATTATTAGACGTGGTTCAGAGTTTAGTGGAAATAGAAAAATTAGAAGTTATAATTTTCTATGCCCATTTGAACATGAAGGATGCTAAAACACGATTATAAATTTTAGCGGAGTTAAAAAATCAGAAGCGATCATATTCAATGCCCATTGGAATATTGAAGGACGATAAAATATGGTTATAATTTTTAGCAGAGTTAAAAAAATTAGCTCAAAGGATGGCAAAATGAAGCAGAATAGATGGCTCGAGAAGGAACAACAGTCTACGACACTCATCAAGAAAAAGGGTTATAAATTTGCATCAGACTAGAACGTTCGAAACAAGCGTTACCAAATTAAGTGCGACCTCGTATAAAACGTTTAGGAAAGATAGAACATTGGAATATTGAAGGACGGCAAAACGTGGTTATAAATTTTAGCAGAGTTAAAAATATTAGCTCAAAGGATGGCAAAACGAAGCAGAATAGATGGCTCGAGAAGGAACAACAGTCATGTGACAAGAACCATCGAGAAAAAGGGTTATATAGGGATGAGGTGCATTCATCTTCTCTCCTCCTCCTCATTATTATCCGATGAGAAAACGAAAACGAAAACCATCATCCATGGTGACTACTGTTTTTTATATTGTTCCATACTATCCATACCTAAATACTTTGCGACCGAGGGATCAACGCAACCTCTTTGTGGCAAGGCAGCAGAGGTTACCTTGCTGGAGCCCTGCATTGGAGGGAAGAACTGATCACGAAAAAAAAAAATTTAATTTTTAATTAAAGAATTAAAATACTTGAGAAATGTGACCAAACGAAAAAAAAATTAGAAGTGGTAATCTTCGACGCCCATCAGAATGCTAAGTATGACAAATTGAAGCGGAACTGGAAACTCAAGAAACAATCTTCTTAAATTTTGACTCCCACAAGAACAATCGGGAAAGATACGTTTTAAATTTGCTCCTAAAATTTATTTTACCGAAACTAAAAAACTGTAGGCGATAAGTTTGTATGCCCATTGAAATAGCTAAGGACGATAAATTATATCGACGCGGACGAGAACAGTCGCAAAAAATGCGTTATAAATCTGCATCGGACTAGAACGTTCCAAACAACCGTTACCCAATTAAATGCGACTGGGGATTAAAACGCTTGGGAAAGAGAAAATAAATAGGATGCGGGATGAGAAGATTCGAGAGAAACATAATTAAACAGGACAGGCCGAAGGCCCTATAAAAGCACAGGCCTCTATAAAAGGCCAGGGAGGGATGAAGCTACCATTGGAAATAGCCCGCCTTAGCTTCTCCTCCTCATCCGCATATCTTTCGATGAGAAAACCAAAACCAAAGCTATCATCCATGGTGCTACTGTTTTTTTATATTGTCCCATACCATCCATGTTGAGAAAATTTGAAAAAGAAAAGTCTAGATGAGAAGAGATAGGGATAATGATTTAGACAAGAACTGAGAGAGATGAAATAAAAATAGGCTTGAATCATGCATGAAACCCTTTCCTTAAGCGTTAGCAGGATAAGATAAGCCTTTTATCGAGTTTGCACCAAAGCAATAATGAAAACTCGATTGTAGACAAGAACATATTCTTTTTTTTTTGATTAATTTGTATGTGGATTTATAGAAATTGAGCGCCACGGCGCTGGAGCCTGTGAAGCATTGATTCCCGGAGAGCCACATCGTTTCGTAATATATCTGTTGCAGAGATTTAAAGAAAACAGATAAAGTTTCTTTTTTGAAATGAAGCATCACGTTGCTTCGGCTTCCGAAGCGAGAATTGCCGCGGACTCTTCCCTAAACATATCCACAACACCTTAGTTTATTTAAACAAAATCTCAATAATCCCCCACTTGTTTAAAACAAACTAAGTTCACATATAAAATTAAGGACAAGGAGCATTAATACAACTAGGTATCTTTCGATTTGAATCTAACCTTAGTGAAAATATCACAAAGTTTTAACGAAATTTCAGGTAGCATAAACGCTTTGAACCAGTTATTCCTTGTGTCAAAACCGGTGATACTTCACACACACTCCTTAATGTTTCTTGTCTACACCACACGCTTAGCACGATTTATGGCCATGTGCTTATCCTATTTTATGAACCTTTTCATGAGAGAAACTCCAACTCTCACTTGAGATGGCACCATCTCAAGGTTCACATAGGTGAAGTTCTTTCAATATCTCTATTACAATAGATACTTGTCCACATGATTGAACTTCATTAAGGTAGTGTTTGATACGGGGGATAAGGAAGGATATCCCCTGGATATCCCTCCTTATTCCCAAATGCTATAGCTAGAAGGGATAGGTCTGAAAAAATTTAACTAGAGAGGATAACCCATGGTTAACCATGGGTTATCCCTTGAACTTATTCCTTAGGGAACCTAGGAACAACTAATGTTATCCCTTGATGGCAAACTTGTAATTTTAAAAAAATGCTTATTCCCTCAGCTATCCCTTGGATAAATGCTATCTCGTACATTTATCCAGGAATAGCTTTTAGGCTATCAAACACTACCTAAGAGTTTAAAAAGCTCAACCCTCCATCTTGTAACAGTCAGCACTATACACTAAGTGCAGCTACAATCCACTTATCAATGACTTATTGTTACTCATTGAACCTAAGACTAGTCATTTCCTAGTATTAGGTTGGGTTGCCATCATTGGTGGACTTTTACTTAAGGAGTTTTAGACCCATCCCTCGAGAAGTTGTCTTCACTGAATCTCTTGTAAGAGGTTTAGTAAGTGGATCAGCTAGATTATAGCTTGATTACACAAAAGTGAGAGAAATTATTCCATCCTTGATTAATTTCCTCACATACTCATGTCTTAGACTAATGTGTCTAGACTTCCCATTGTACACTTCGCTGTATGCTCTGGCTAAAGTGGCTTGGCTATCACAATGTATCGATACGGTTGAAATATTCTCACAAGCCAATGGGATTTCCAATAGAAGATCCCTTAACCACTCAGCCTCATGTCCTACTGAAGCTAGAGCCACAAACTCTGACTCTATTGTTGAGTGTGTAATGCAAGTTTGTTTCTTGGATTTCCAAGATATTGCACCACCCGCTAGTGTAAACACCAACCAGTGGTAGATTTATTATCTCCCACCTTGATATCCAACTTGCATCGGTATATCCTTCCAATATAGCAGGAAATTTAGAGTATTGTAGACCTAGTCTTTTGGTTTTCAAAAGATAACCAAAGACTCTACCAATAGCCTTCCAATGCTCTACACTCGGGTTGCTAGTAAACTTACTCAGCTTACTAACTGCAAATGCTATATCGGGTCTAGTGCATTGTATCAAATACATTAGACAACCAATAGCACTTGCATACTCAAGTTGAGCCACAGCTTGTCCACTATTCTTTTTAAGCTTTAGACTTGGATCGAACGGGGTGTTCACTTCTTTGAACTTCAAATGTTTGAACTTGTGTAACACTTTCTCAACATAATGTGATTGACTAAGTTCAAAACCCCCACTATTTTGTTTCACTTCGATGCCCAAAATAGTATCAACTTGTCCAAGATCTTTCATCTTGAAAGTAGATGATAGAAACCTCTTCGTTTCTTGTATGCCTTTCATTTCATTGCTAATGATCAACATTTCATCAACATAAAGGCATACATATACCATAAAGTCACCATGCACTTTAGTATATAAACACACCACAAGGGAAAAAAAATATTGCGACGCCCAAATACGTCGCAATTGCATCGCTAAATATGCTATTGCAACGCAATAGCGATGCAATGACGGCATCGCTCAGATGTCTGTCGCAATATCCATTTGTCGCAATTGCATCGCAATATTGCGACTCTCTGCGACGCAACAATGCGTCGCAATATTGCGACGCATCAAAATGCGTCGCTAAATTTAAAACTAATTTTTAATATTTAAAATTATTATTAAATATTGCGACGCATTTAGTTGCATCGCAATATTGCGATGCATTTAGTTACGTCGTAATATTTAATAATAATATTTTAGATATAATAGCGATGCAATTTGAGTCGCTAATGCGTCGCTATTAATTTTTTTTTTAAATTATTGCGACGCCAGGTCATTGCGTCGCAATATTTAATAATAATATTTTGAAAATATTAGCGATGCAATTTCAGTGGCTAATGCATCGCAAATTAAATTTTTTTAAAAAATATAAAATATTAAAAATTAAAATGGTTAATACAATTTCGTTAAATTTAAATATTGATAGAAACATTCTTCACTCATATTGATCCAAACAAAAATCAATTTCCAAAAATAATTCATATATTAAAATTTTGAAGTTTCCATGTACAACATAAAAAAAGAAAAAAAATACATCAAGAATCTGAGCGATCACGTGGAGGCTGGAGACCCTGCGACAAGCGGCTAACCATATCCTGCAAATGACGCATCTGATCTCGCACGTATGTAAGCTCCTGATCCCGGCCTCGCATATGCTGCTCGAACTCGTTCTCAACCTCCTACCGAACCTCCTGCCGAACCTCCTCCGCAATAGATCTACGAATGTCGTTTAAACGCTCGGCAGGAATATCACTAGAAAATCGCAAGCTAGAGGCCTGATGGGAAAATATGCCGAAGCTCTAGTGCCCAGACCATAGACCCTGCGGTCTCACAGCTGGGTACCAACAGCCTCTAAAAACACACGCCGACTCTCATCTGCTGAGAGTTCGACGGGTGTCTCCCCATCAGTGGAGTCGACCTACGATGTCTGGGAGCGAAGCTCCTCGACTCGTGTCTTTGAATTATAAAATCAACAATAAATGAGTTAATAAATTTCTCAAATAAAATTTTAGAAATTAAACAGATACTACATAAATCTAATTTCTTACCGCAACCTCCCATGATCGCGTGTCGACCCAGGAACCGTCCCTCCTGGTGTGTATCGCCCTGAATAGACGAAACTCACCAGGATCTCCACCCTCCTGCTCAGACTATAACAATTAAAAAATTGATATTAATACAAATATTTGTAAATAACTAAATTAGTAATTAAAATATTTATGTTTTCTTACCATACGCTGTTTGTGCTCCTGAATCGAAATGGAGCCCAAAGTATGGTGGGAGAGACCCGTGCTAGGACCGCCCTTCTCGGATCGACGGTTCGTGCTGGCTGATGCGGACCTCCTGTGCCAACCATCGAATTGCCAGGCCTGCTGCCACTCATGCCAAATACCCTCTGGCACATGCGCAGGACGCTGACCCGATGACCTCCAACGATGAAGCATGTCGGAGTATCGGCGTCCGTCAGAGCCTCCCATGCTGCCCTAATGGCATCATGGCTGGCAGGGTCCCACGTAAAATTTTTCTGCATTAAAATAAATAGTTAGTTTTAGAATTTATTAAGATTAAGAAATTTTATATCAGTGATAAATTATATTTAATAAGTTTACCTAAAACTCAGAAAAATAAAACTCCCTCGTGGCTGGAGATACATGGCGCCAATCGTAGCCACTGGGATCTGCACGCCTCTGAAATACGACGCTGATGTGGCTGGATACATTATGCTGCTCAATAAATCTGTTAAAAAAATGCATGTTTATAAGTAATTGACTTAAAAACATAAACATATATTTTTAATTAGTATATACTTACAGCCCATGAGCATCAAGTCGATGTACGGTGCGGCCGATGGTGGAAGAACTCTTGGAGGTATGTGCCGATCGGCTGGATGGTAATACCAATGTTGGATCACCGCCGACTGCTGGAGAGATCGAAGGCTGTGCGATGTGTGGAGATCCAAACTTTCCATCTCCAAAGCTCATGTGATCTGATGTAGCAGAGCTACGTCCCTGCTCACTCCGTATGTCGTCGGTAGATCTACCTCTGCCCGTCAAACTGAAAATACTAAAGATTCATGCAATTAAATTACGATTAATGATTGACTATGTAAAAATTTACCACTTATAAAATAAAGTTGAATTTAAGAAAACCTCTATGTTTAATCGGTATCATTTGTTTTGTGAAATGTTGGTTCAACATCCGATACCGTATCGGACTGCGATTCAGTTTCATTATCATCGGAAGGAAACCGAACATTTGCATCCGCAATTTCTTGGACATAACCATTTGGATCTCTAAGTGATGTTTCAGGAGCCCTTGTGTCGTCCTCAATTGCATGCATTTCCATCTCATCCTCTTGAAATGCAGGGCACTCGGCTGATTGACTTGATGAACTCTCCTCTAATAAGATTGTTGAATGTGGGACGATTTTAGAAACAGCCTACCAATCTCGCTTGTCGTTGCGCAAACTTGGATATCCGCAGTAAAACACTTGCTGAGCTTGGGATGCAAGGATGAATGGGTCATATTTCTGTAATCTTCGTTGATGGTTCACTTCAACCAAATTGTAGTCGTTATGAATCCTTTTGCCCACAAGAACTGTCGGATCGAACCAATCGCAATGAAACAATACGGTTCATTTCATAGGCCAACCGGGATATTCAACTTCAACCACCTCTACTAACTTTCGTAATAATCCTGCATATTTGCTCCAACACTTTCTCCTTTAACACACACGCCCCAGTTCTGCGTGCCTCTTGAAGCTGCTAATCGTTCAATCTGAAATTTGTACCCATTAACAAAATAGCCAGTAGAGGTTGTTATGGTCTTCAATAGCCATTGCGATAGACATTTAATGAAAATATTATCGGTTGGGGACCATGGACCGTTTACCTATAAATTAATAAGCTATTCATAACCAATTCGAAAAATTAAAGCCATTACTGAAATTGATTGAGTGATACTACTCACAAATTCATAAAACCAGTAAGCAAACTCCGTTTCTAACTTCTGTCCAATTGCAACTTGACTGATGTCGGGATTCATCTGTCGTTGTCTATCACAATACATCCTTATGGGATGATAAGGATTAAACTGATGTTAGCAATTAAATATTATGGTATATTGTAATTTAAATTAGAAGTTCCAATTAAGCATTGAAGTATACACTTACTCAATATATGGATCGACTTCTCTACAGTTCATTAGGATATAATAATGTGCTGCATTATACTCCATATCGCTATGATTTCTTGACTTCTGCCCCCCAAATGAACGGCCGATACCTTTAAAAATTGATATTCTACCATCATTAGGTTCTCCTTCGTCCACACATACGTCATCGTTATGACCAAGATTTTGGCTCCTCGTGTGGACGTGACCCTCAAAGTAATGCGAGGCAAAAGCTGAAACTTCTTCGACCAAGTGTGCATTGCATATAGAACCTTCAACCCTTGCCTTATTACGCACATTATTTTTTAACTTCTTAAGGTACCTATATGTAAAGTTGAGACAAAAAATTAACCAATTTTCTCGCAATGAAATAATATTTGAAATGTCAATATGTCTTAATGATGTATATATTTACCTCTCGAAAGGATACATCCAGCGATATTGCATGAGACCAGCTATGCTTGCTTCGTATGGCAAGTGAACCGATAAATGCTCCATTGAGTCAAAAAAACTGGGAGGAAATATTCGCTCCAGCTTGCATAAAATAATTGGAATTTCCTCCTCAAGCCTTGCTATGGATGCAGAAGTAATGACTGTGGCAGATAACTCCTTGAAGAACAAGCTGAGCTCTATCAATGCCTTCCAGACATGTTACGGAAGCAACTCACGAAAAGCTATAGGTAATAACCATTGCATAAAAATATGACAGTCGTGACTCTTCATGCCGAACAACTTGAGCTTATGCATGTCCACACACCTACCGATATTTGAGGCATAACCATCTGGAAATTTTAACCCTCTAAGCCAGTTACATAAAACTTCTCGTGAATTTATGTCAAGAGTGTAACAGGCTTTAGGATAGGTCCCATCGGTACTCCTCCTCAAATCACCTCTTCTGCAATATGATTAAGTTCTTCTCTTGACTTTGCAGTGTCTTTTATTTTTCGCGGGATGTTTAGCACCGTGTTAAATATGTTATCAAAATTTTTTTTCTCGATATGCATAACATCTAAGTTGTGCCGGATGAGATTTGTGCTCCAATAAGGCAAATCCCAAAATATACTCCGCTTCTTCCAATTATGTTCTTTACATATACGGCCATTTATTTTATCTGCATCAGGTTCCCATGCATACCTCAACCCCAAATGCTCTATAGTATCAAATATATTCGTGCCGGACCTAACCGGTTCGGCGAATTTTGTGACTGCTTTGTTCTTCCGGAAGACGATCAAGTTACGCCTGTAAGGATGATTTAGGGGCAAGAACTTCCTATGATTATCAAACCATGATTGCTTACCACTCTTCTGCAATGTAAATGCATCCGAATCATACATGCAATGAGGGCATGCCAGACGTCCAACAGTGCTCCAACCAGACAACATTGCATATGCCGGGAAGTCACTTATTGTCCACATCAAAGCAACTCTCATGATAAAATTCTGTTTCATAGAAATGTCGTAGGCTACGACTCCTGTTTCCCACAACATTTTCAATTCGGCCACCAACGGTTGTAGGAAGACATCAATCTTTTCCTTTGGATTTGATGGTCCTGGAACCAAAACTGTCAAAAACATTGCAGTCTCTTTCATGCACTTCCATGGAGGAAGGTTATATACAGTCAGTATCACAGGCCAACATGAATACTGTTGCCTCGCTTGACCGAATGGTTGGAAGCCATCGGTACAAAGACCTAATCTGACATTCCTTATATCTTCAGCGAAATCAGGATGATTGTCATTGAAATGCTTCCAAGCTTTTGAATATGATGGATGCCGCATTTCATCCTCTTTAGATTCATGTTCGGCATGCCATCACATATCAGCAGCTGTAGCCTCAGATCTGTATAATCTCTGCAGGCATGGAGTCAGAGGAAAGTAATGCATTCTCTTGTAAGGAACACTTTTCCTCCTACTTGTACTAGCTCCCCCTTCGCCGGTTTTGTACCTCGATTGCCCACAAATCTTACACCATCTCAGCTCCGAGTCTTCACCTCAATATATCATATAATTGTTCAAGCAACAATCGATCTTATTAACCGGGAGCCCAAGCCCACGCAACAACTTCTTCATTGAGTAAAAACTGTCTGCTACAACATTATCATTTGGCAAAATTTTCTTGATTAACTCAGCTACAGAATTAAATGCCTTTTCTGATAATCGATGTTATGCCTTAATATTCAGCAACCGAGCAGCCGTCGACAACTGTGAATGACCCTCACAACCAGGATACAATTCTTGTTTGTAGCACGCAACATATCATACAATTGCTGTGCATCTGGATTTGGTTCTTCCATAAATGTATTCTGATTGAATTCATTACCCGATGCATTCATCACTATTTCTTCATATGTGTTTAGATTCACAAATGGTTCATCAACGGGAATTGACACTTGTTGGCTTGTAACAACTGCTGGAATTTCCTCTGGTTCACCATGACAATACCAAATATCATAATCAGGAACAAACCCCTTTTTACACAGATGCACCTTAACAGTATCGACATCTCTGTAGGCTTTATTCTGACACATGTGATAGTTGCATGGGCACCTAATCCTAGGCCCATCCATCCATTCAGGTTGGCTACATGCAAACGCAATAAATTCTTCCAATCCATTCAGAAAATCTGGATTAAGCAAGCCATCTTTTATCCTTGCATACATCCACGAGCGAGCCTCGCTCATTTTTGACCGACTTATACAATTTCTGGTAAACCATTAAAGGAAACCACATTATAAAACTATATTGGCATTACTAAATATATAACTAAATTATTTCTTTTACACAACTTAGGTTAATAATAACCATTTAAATAATTTATAATTGAACCAATTTTTTTTAGACAACTAAGGTCCCTACCCTGCAAGGCCCGGCCACGGCTACGATCCTTGGCATGCTAGCAAGGACCGAGGCACAGGTTCATGCTAGGCTAATGCTAGGGCTTGAGTTCGGGTCGGGCGGCAAGGTGGTCCATTTAATCATGAGACTTCACAAGCATTCAAGTGTCCTAAATTAATTCTACCTTCACTCCATGTCTAAAAGGTAAGACCCTATCCCATTCAAGAATATTTTTTGTGATATGTTATTCTGCTATTAATTATCATCAATCGAAATTTCAGCAGCATTTCCCTATATGTTCTCCTAAATGTGTGGCATATAAGCCACACTAGGAGAACGTATGAGCAAATACAAACCGCAATCTCACCCAACGATGATTAATAGCAGACTAACATATCGCAAAAAATATTCCAAACTATCCACCAGGACAATTTAAGAATTTGCAAGACTAAGGCTTACAAATTCTCAAACGGGTCTAAAGGTTATAGTGCTGTGATTAATAATATGGAAGTCCGAAGATAATCGAACTTATGCTTGTTATTCTTAACTTCTTGTCAATTATACATATATAGGAATAGTGTTCTATATATATAGTCACTGACTTCTTAAGATTATTGTGTCGAATACAAATGTTTGTGAAGACTAAAATATACATCATTAAACTACTAATTTGTTGCTGCAAATTAAATAATAATACAATAAGACTTTCTATCTAGCATTACATAATTTAATGCATCATTCAATTTGAAGCAGAATGTAAATAATCAAGACATAACAATTGTAAATAACTACAAATGCACAAATATTATTGCATAAAAATTTGCTTAAATTAATTATTGCATAAACATTTTGCAAATTAAATAATAATACAACAAGACTTTCTATCTAGCATTACAAATATTATTGCATAATCAAGACATAACAATCAGTCTATCCAAAGAGCTCCGACTAATGACATAAATTAATTAATTTACAACTAATCTAATAAAAAATTAGATTAGTGGTCACATTTTTTTAATATTTGTCATCAAATTATTTGAAAATATTTTTAATAACAATAAAATATAATAGAATCTACATTTTTAGTTAATTTTTTTTCATGAGTGTTAAAAAAAAAAATTTTGAAGAGGCCGGGGGGTCGGGAAAACCTCCCTAGCTGTTACTTTTTTAAAAAAAAATTAAGTTGCACATGTTTTAAAAATATATTTATAATTTTTTATATTTATCATCAAATTATTTGAAAATATTTTTAAAAACAATAAAATATGATAGAATCTAAATTTTTTTGTTAATTTTTTTTATGAGTGTTAATTTTTTTTTAATTGAAGGGGCCGGGGGTGGGGGAAAAGCCCCCTAGTTGTTACCTTTTTATTTATTTATTTTTTCTCTAGCCACCGTGGCCGGAGAAGACGAACGAGAGGGGGCCCCCCCTAACTGTTTTTTTTTTTCCGGTGGCCTGGCCACCGTGGCTAGGCCACGGCCGGCCATGGCAGTGGCCGTGGCCGGAGAGGACGAATGGGAGGGGGGGGGGAAACCCCCCCATTAATATTTTTTTTTTTTCGGTGGCCTGGCCACCGCTGGCCACGGATTGCCGTGGCCGGAGAAGACGAAGGGGGGGGGTCAGGAAACCCCCCCCCCCCAAACAGAAATTTTTTTTTTGGTGGCCTGGCCACCATGGCCAGGCCACGGCAGCGGCCGTGGATGGAAAAGATGAAGGGGGGGGTCGGGAAAACCCCCCCCAAACAGAATTTTTTTTTTTTGTGCCTGGCCACCGTGGCCAGGCCACGGCCGTGGCCGTGGCCGGAGAAGACGAAGGGGGGGTCGGGAAACCCCCCCCCCCCCAAACAGAATTTTTTTTTGTGGCCTGGCCACCGTGGCCAAGCCATGGCCAGCCACGGCAGCGGCCGTGGCCGGAGAAGACGAAGGGGGGGGGTCGGGAAAACCCCCCAAACATTTTTTTTTTTGTGGCACGGCCGGCCACGGCACCGGCCGTGGCCGGAGAAGACGCCACGGCAGCGGCCGTGGCCGGAGAAGATGGCCACGGCCGGTGCCATGGTCGGACCCTATTTTAAAAAAAAGGAGGGGACGCCGCCGGAGTGGGGGGAGCTTCCACCGGGAGAGAAGACGGGGGCAGCCGGAGGAGCGGACGGACGGCGGCGGCTAGGGTAGGAAAAGAAGAAGAAAAGAAGGGAAGCGGAGGGGCGGGCCCGATTAAGCCATAAATACTGGTGATTAGCGATGCAATATATGCATCGCTAATCACTCGCTATTTTTTTTATTATTATGGATTAGTGATGCATCAATGCGTCGCTAATCCATCGCTACTTTGGCTTTTTTATTTTTTTATGCAAAACGTAACGACGCAATGAGTCACTAACTTGGTGCCAATGTCCGGCGGGAGAATAATTTTTATTTTCTAAAAAATTACGCCGTAAATGTGTTGTAATATTTTTTAAATATTAATAACTGATAAAAATTATATTTTCTGAAAATAATTGCAATGCATTTATTGCGTCGCAATAATTTTTTTAATTTTTTTATTACATTTAATTTTCTTAAAAACATTGCGACACAATAACTGCGTCGCAATATTAAAAATTGTTTTCTCTTGGAAAATAATTTTTATTTTCTAGGAAATTGCATCGCAAAAGCGTCGCAATATTTTTTAAATATTTATAAAAAATTATATTTTCTAAAAATAATTGCGACGCATATATTGCGTCGCAAGTTTTTTTTAAAATTTTTTTATTACATTTATTTTTCTTAAAAATATTGCGACGCAACAAGTGCATCGCAATATTAAAAATTATTTTCTCTGAGAAAATTATTTTAATTTTTCTAGGAAATTGTGTCATAAATGCGTCACAATATTTTTAATATATTTATAACTGATAAAATGTATATTTTTTGAAAATAATTGCGATGCATATATTGCATCGTAATATTTTTTTAAAATTTTTTCTTACATTTATTTTTCTTAAAAACATTGCGACGCAATGAATGCATCGCAATATTAAAATTTGTTTTCTCTAGGAAAATTATTTAAACATTCTAGAAATTGCATCGCAAATGCGTCGCAATATTTTTTAAATATTTTTCACTGATAAATTTAAATTTTCTAAAAAATTGCATTGCAAATGCATCGCAATATTTTTTAAATATTTGTAACTAATAAAATTTATATTTTCTGAAAATAATTGCGACGCAAATAATGCGTCACAATGTTTTTTTAATTTTTTTAATTACATTTATTTTTTAAAAAACATTGCGATGCAATACATGCGTCGCAATATTAAAAATTATTTTTTCTGTAAAAATTAATTTTTAGAAAAATGCTCGCTAATACATCGCAATATTTTTTTAATAATTATAACTGATATAAATTATGTTTTCTAAAATAATTGCGATGCATATGTTGCGTCGCAATGTTTTTTAAAATTTTTTTATTACTATTATTTTTCTTAAAAATATTACGACGCAATATGTGCATCGCAATATTAAAAATTATTTTATCTCGGACCGTGGCGATCGGTCCGATCGGCGACGATCCGATGGTTATCATCGATCCAAGCCCTGATCCCGATAGGTCACGACCGATCTCGAACCGTGGCGACGATCCGATGGTTGCGATCGATCTAAGCCCTGATCCCGATCGGCCACGACCGATCCCGGACCGTTGCGATCGGTCCAAGATCGCGACGATCCGACGGTTGCAATCGATCAATTGGCGATGATCCGACGGTTGCGATCGATCTAAGCCCTGATCCCGATCGGCCACGATCGATCCTGGACCGTTGCGATCGGTCCGAGATCACGACGATCTGACGATTGCGATTGATCCAATTGGCGATGATCCGATGGTTGCGATCGATCCAAGCCCTGATCCCGATCGGCCATGACCGATCCCGGACCGTTGCGATCGGTCCGATATCGCGATGATCCGACGGTTGCGATCGATCTAAGCCCCGATCTCGATCGGCCATGACCGATCCGGACCGTTGCAATCGGTCCGAGATCGCGACGATCCGACGATTGCGATCGATCCAAGCCATGATCCCGATCGTCCACGACCGATCACGGACCATGGCGATTGGTCCAATCGGCGACGATCCGATGGTTGCACTCGATCCAAGCCCTGATCCTGATCATCCATGACCGATCTCGAACCGTGGCGATCGGACCGATCGGCGTCGATCCGATGGTTGCAATCGATCCAAGCCCTGATCCCGATCGGCCATAACCGATCCAGGACCGTTGCGATTGGTCCGAGATCACGACGATCCGAAGGTTGTGATCGATCCGATCGATGACGATCCGACGGTTGCGATCGATCCAAGCACTGATCCCGGACCATTGTGATCGGTCCGAGATCGCGACGATCCGACGGTTGCGATCGATCCAAGCCCTGATCTCGATCGGCCATGACCGATCCCGGACCGTTGCAATCGGTCCAAGATCGCGATGATCCGACGGTTGCGATCGATCCAAGCCCTGATCCTGATTGTCCACGACCGATCCCGGACCGTGGCGATCGGTCCAATCGGCGATGATCTGATGGTTGCAATTGATCCAAGCCCTGATCCTGATCGTCCACGACCGATCTCAGACCCTTGCAATCGGACTGATCGGCATCGATCCGATGGTTGCGATCATCCAAGCCCTGATCCCGATCGGCCCTGACCGATCCTGGACCGTTGTGATCGATTTGAGATCGCGACGATCCGACGGTTGCGATCGATCCGATCGATGACGATCCGACGGGTGCGATCGATCCAAGCCCTGATCCCGATCGGCCATGACCGATCCTGGACCATTGCGATCGGTCCAAGATCGCGATGATCTGATGGTTGCGATCGATCCAAGCCCTGATCCCGATCGGCCACAACCGATCCCGGACCATTGCGATCGGTCCAAGATCGTGACGATCCGACGGTTGCAATCGATCCAAGCCCTGATCCCGATCGTCCGCAA